>JAFELO010000656.1:0-22107 GCA_017140195.1 Eumaeus atala | reverse complement strand
TGCGTGTTAGAACTGGGCTAATACAATTTCTTTATTATTATTATTAGTTCAAATCAAACTTTTAGAAATGTTATCATGAAAAGGGTCGGATTTTTTTTAAGGTCATACAACACATTTTGTTTTGTACATATTATAATATTATATTATATAATTTATTCAGCAACACAATCTGTCCCAACGTTTGTACAACACATTTTGGGTGAACGGGTCGAAGAAGATGAAGCTGTAACATTTGAAGCCATGTATAGTGGCAACCCTAAGCCAGGTAAACTTTAGATAAGAACTTTAAAAAAAGGCAAACTTTAAATTTAAATGAAACTGCATACATAAATATAGTATTATCACTATCAAGTCGTGCTTTGAAATGACCTTAATTGAGCCCCAGGCCTAAAAATTAATAACAATAAACAGGTAAATGAACTCTGTGACAAATTGTTAAATGCCAAAATTTTGATAAATCAATTTACTGATGGTTATATTGGATACGAAAGTTTTGCTTCAGTTCTATATCAGAAATATCTTAAGTTTACACGAGTGTTACTCATTACAATAAAACTCTTTTTAGTTATTTAACAAGCCATTACAGATCTTTTAATAAAGCGCTAATCCTCAATAGCGGACACTGATTCCTTCCAAGGATGAAATATTATTAGGCTATTGAAATAAAAGAGCATCCAAAATTTCCATACAGAAGATGGCTGTATTCTTCCCTCTAATTGGGTTTCTGTGATAAAAATAAACATACGTATAGGTATTTTTTGCGTTAATCGGTACAACTCAATATATTAAACGTAGTTTCTATCAGATGTCAATGTGAACCAATCTCAGCTTAAGTTCCCGTTTTAAGTTTAAATTTAAATTTGGGGCGTCACGATCTTGTCCCGCGGCCGCCATATTAGTATTTTTTTGTTTATCAAAGAGCGAATGGGTGCTCTGTTCTTCATGTATGTCCAATAATAATAAATAACACGTTTGAAAAATTGACAACTTAAATTTATACAACTACTGGAAGTTGCAGTACAATAGTAGTAGAAAAAATTGTACAATATTTTTATATGACCTAACAGTTTACCAGATACGACGTAAAAATATTTAGGATGATTTGTAAGAACTGTACAAAATCACAGAGCACATTTTGTATTTGATTATGTGTCATTTGATTAATATTTATTTAGTAATGGTCTTGTAACCATTACTAAATTAATATTAAACAAATATATGGAGTGTATAGTAATTTATTTGTTTGGTTTTAGAGATAATATGGTACAAAGACGACAAAGCGATAATAAGCGATAGTAGATTCCAAATTGAAAATAAAGATAATCGTACAACATGTCATATTAGAAAGGCTACAAAAGATGTTGAAGGTGTATTTATGTGTAAAGCTGTTAGTGACATAGGAGTAGCAATTACTAAAGCTAAATTGCAAGTATTTGAGTCAGATGATAAAGTACTACAAGAAAAAACGACTGACTTGGAGACACAAAAAAATATCAAGAAAAAAGTGACTAAAATAAAAGACAACACTTTGATTCAGATCGAGACTATAGTACCAAAAGAAGAACCTAACTTGCCACTCTTAACATCTCAGGATCACGCTATTACTTCGATACAAGATGATACTATAGAACCTATTGAAAAATTGTCTTATGAAACACACAAGGGAGTATTGAAAAGAGTAGATGAAGATTCTCGAATCGCAGCAGAAATAAATGAACTATTAGAAGTTATAAATGCAAAAGAATTTGGATCCGGGGAATCTCCGTTAAGGGAATTAGCAAAAATTGGATATCTACTAAGAAATGGAATAAGTGTTGATGAAATTGAAAGTTTCTACGATGCACAATATTTTCCAGCTCTTAGAGTACCTTCATCTCAGTCAGCTCTTGTGCAGCTGGTTGAAAGACAAGGTCATGGTGCACTTATAACACAAATACTCACAGAAGAAACAGCGGAGAATGAAGACACTATCGGAGCCAAAGTTGGATTTAAGGCGTTCATGAAAATGGTGGAAATGAAACATACTTCTGTGGAAGAAGTTATTGCTCACTTTTACCCGGAAGACTTTAAACCAAGAGTATGGGAACATAAAGAAGCACAAGAGGTAACAACATGATTATAATTTTATTTTGTATATTCATATGTAAAGTGTGTGTAAAAAAGAAAAAAATATCAGAAATTTTGGTATGTTAGTAAATCAATAATTATATCCAAGTAATTTTAATTAGATGCATAAAATAGTGAGATAGTGTTTAGGTGATAATTTTTTTACTTGTTTTATCACCCTGTAATGTACCAGTAAGCATATATATGAATGAAAACAAAAAAAAAATGAACAAAACAATATCATAATATACATAATTAAATCATTCTATGGGGACCTTTTTGATTAGGTGATCTGAAATATGTTTTTGTTCGCTGTAGTAGTCCCAGACCGAGTAGTTCCAATCTGTGGGCGTTGGTTATTGTATATTTAACTTAACTGACTGGGATATCATACCCATTGTATACCATACGTATTGAAAAACACCAAGATATACGATTTTATACTGAAATGTCATTTAAAAGAGTTTCTAATTCTACGTTAACATATTTTTCACTAAGTTAACCATGCTCCATGATATTAAGTTATTTTACAAAGCAGATTCTATTTAAAAGAAATACATAATTTAAACTATTTTATTGCTAAACTAAAATGTACAATATTTTATATTTTTCTATGTATTGCAGATTATTGAGGAATCATTAACTCAAGAAAAGGCATCAATAACATCTACTATCATCAATAAAGGTAGCAAAAAGTGATAACATATTGCAAAATATGTTTCCTAAATAGCTTTCACTCCTTTATGACCACTTGTTTTATTTTCCTTATGAGTTTTCACTACATTTATTTCTAACGATTATTTTTTTGCTTTATTATGTAGCTTTACAGCTTTTTAAAATTTCGCCATTTTACTCATGCTAGATTGTACGCATTTTCTGTAAGTTTATATTTTAAGAGCTTATTTAATCGGAAGCGGTTTCACTGGTTACTGTTAAAATTTTGAGTATTTCTTCCAATTTTATTCTAACTACTAGTTAATAATACTTTATTCGCTTCCGGCCTGAAACTTTAATAATTAATTTAGCCGATTTATAGAAATACGATTCCATGATATCTAAAGTTAACGAATTACCAGCATTTTTAGTCTTTGTTAAGAAATAACACTTTATTTGAAGGCTACATCTATCCGAAACCTGTGAAATCATAAGCTGTAGTATATTTACTGATTTATTTAGACTAACTAGAACTCTAATAGCAACTAGTGAAGCGGTCTCTAGTCCAATATACATATGATAATAATAATAAACTTAACCAAAATGCTTGTTTAGTTAAGAAAGCTGAGTTATTTGAACTCTGCTAGTAGTTGAGCAGTAGAACTAATTTATTGCTTTGGGAGAAGTATCATCTGCCCTTAACATTGGCGTGAAGGGACCATGCTCTGAATTGGTATATTTATTTTTCAAGATTCTGCTAAAGTTGATTGTAAAATGTACGTTTCTGCCTTTTTCCCTGAACGCATAAATGTATAAAAGATCAATATTATTCAAATTTCGTAGAAGCTTTTCATGCCTTGATTTCTAGGTACCATCCTATTTTAGGCAATAAAGCACCTGCATCCTCTTTATTACGGATTTTATAGTTTACCATTAGAGAAGCATTCACTGCCTTCTACATAAACATGCTGATTGAGTAAATTTATTTATAAGATATTAAAAATGTTTAATTACATCTTATAAATTTATTCTTTTTCGTATTAATAGATACGGCTTACGCTTTTTATTTATGTTGGGTTTCAAGATTTTTGCATCTTTCGGATGACATAACAAACGCATATTCTCATGTAAGTATTCTGGCTTTAATATAACATCATATGCAAATAAACACATTTACCCTACAAACACTTAACTAAACTGGAATTAATTATGATTTAAAAACTAAGTATCGAGTGTTATTTTTCTGAAACAATCAAACACCATATTTACTCGAGAATCGTTTCACAGATGAAACCAGACAAGATAAACACAAAAAACAAAGAACATTAATTGAAGAAAATAATAAAATAGAAGACAATATTTTAATCTCAGAACAAGAGCTTAAATACGTTGAGGAGGAACAAACAAATGAATTAAGCTTGAAAGACGTGAAACAAATATGTCCACAACCCACTAATATATATGACAGTAAGATTGAAGTAGTTCCTGAAAGTAAAATAACACACATATCGGAGTTAGGTAAATCAAATATAAGTGCCAGTATAAAATTTGATACGGTTTTCCCTATTCTAAATGATACTCTAGATGTACAAGAACAAGAAATTACGTTGCAAGCACAAAAAGAAATAGGTTTAGCTGAGGTAAAAAAATCTATTACGGAAGTGGAACCACTGCAAGTTACGGAAATAGATATCGAAAATAATGTTTATTCATATCCTGTAAAAACAGCTCCGAAGGATTATAGAGCTAGTCAAAAAATGGAGCCTTCTGAGAACATTGTTACTTCACAAACTCTCGTCCATTCAACAACAAAAGAAATCGATCACAAAGGAAGGCTTAAAGAGATAGCAAAATCAACTATAATATCGCATGATGCTCTTGATGTCATAGAGCAGGTGTCATCTGTCAAGGAATCCATTCTAGATACTCAAAAAGTTACAAAATTAAAGGCATCAATATCTGTCACCCCTTTATTAGGAATAAGTGTTACTGAAGTGCACGAAAATATTCAAGAAAAGGAATTGATTAGTGAAAATAATGACAAACTTACGAATTCTACTGTAAATTACAATTTAATGGAATCTGTTCAGGTAGGAGAGGTGTTTGTAGATGACAAATCAGGCAAATACTACCCAGAATTGATAGTCCCTACTGAAATGGCCAAAAAAGATGTCGTAGTATCTAATCAAATTTTGACAGAAGTACATAATGTACAGGAAAAAGAAGGTCCGTTTGGAATGTGTAAGCGCCCACCTGAACAAGCGGCAAATATCGAAATACCATCCAATGATAGCATCATAGTATCAGTAGATGAGCTTCAGGAAAGTGAGAGTATATTTATCAAGCCTGAACCACTACAATCTCAAACACATCAAGATGTAGTATTACATACAAGTATAAATAGTTACATTACAACGGCAAATATAAAAGAAGCAGAATTTTTAACGGAAAATATTCCCGAAAAAACTGCTTGTGTGAATTTTAATGAACATCAACACAAGTTTAATTCAGAAACAAATATTCATGATACTGAAATAATACTTGATAACAAAAAATTACCAGTTAGTGGGCATGCCCAAATAGCAGTCTCAGCACTTAGTAAAAATGTAACGGAAGAAGTAAGGGTACATGACAGTGAGAAGGTTTTGGACACAAATCTGGAGAAAACAGAAGCTAAGGCCATTGTGACTGTAAACCCAATGGAATCAATTATAACCTCAGAAAGTATGCAACTCAGTACCATGGAAAAACTTAAGGAACCCAAAAATGTATCCCATGAGACAGCTTCTGAAGCTGTAATAACTGAAAATGAAAAAAATATTTTAAGCCCTTTTGTCCATGACCAAGAAATATCTAAGACTTTTGCCAATAAGAAACCAGAAACCCTTAATATGAGCATAATACCTAACATTTCGCTGTCTGTATTAGAAATAAAACCATCTGACGCTGAAGATAAGTTGTTTAAAGAAGAATTACCTAATTTCTTGTGTGCTAAGCCTGAGACAACTCATCATTTAACTGCTCCAGTTTCACAAGAAATTATTATTTCAGATCAAATAGATTTCATTGATTCTAGTCTAGAAATTGAAAAATCAGCAAAAACTCGACAACAATTATACGAGGAGGTTACTATATTGCAAAATTTAGCTCATGAGCATGTAGAAAGCTTTAATACTATTAAAGCCACGTCATCAAATGCTGTTACAAATTTTGCCGAAAATGAAAGCATAAATATAACAGAAACTTTGACAAATAATTCTGAAAAAGAACTAAAGGCAAAAGACCAATTTAGAACACTAAATGAATTTGCCAAAATTAATATGGACATAAATAAAAAGATTCCTCTAGTAACTGAAATTAATGCACCTGATTCAATAAGCCATATAATTGACATGCAACCTTCGACAGAAACTGCTCAAATAAAACCAAAGGCCTTAATACCTCTAGTGATTTTAGAAAGTAACAGCTTAGAAGCTCAGAATTATATTGACAATGCTCTTCAACCACAAACAAAATCGATTACACCTGATGTAATCATCCAAAACGATACTGTTAAAGTATTACAGATAGAGCACAATGAAAAAGAAGGTATATTCAGCCTAAATGAAATACCTGATAAGGCGAAAGCTCAAGCTGAAATTTCTGGGCGGCCAGTAGCAACATTGTCTGAACTTATTCCCGGCTTTAGTGTAGCCCTAAAAGAAGATGATAGCTCTCCAAATACACAAAAAGCTACTATAAATAACGTTTCTCACTCAGAAGTAATAATTACTACTATAGACTGTAATGAAAAGGAGGCAACTCTGGATTTCAATAAACCATATCTTGTGAAAAGTTCATGTGATTTTGAACCTAACCGAGCTGTTTTTGTTGAAGATATGTATCCCCAAGATATGCCCTCACTAATTGAACGATGTGACGATTTTAACAAGCATCATGCAAATTCAACTTCAGTCACTTCTGAAGCTGTAGTTCAAGAGGAGACATTAGTGCATTCTTCAACTGGAGTTGTGGACAAACACATGCATCACACAAAAAAGCCCCAAGTTTCATTCAGTGGTCTACAAGTACCAGAGTGTCAAGAAGAAATTTCGGAGGAAAAAGAAGACGTTTTTGTAGCTGTAATCCAACCATCTGAGCAAGTTATAGATGTTTCTATTGGTCAAAAACATGCTATAGAAACATGTGAGACTATATCACAAATCGATAATCTACAAAGAAATGATGGATTTGATCTACCATCAATAAAAATAGCTCTAGCTAAGATTGACGACATTTATGGGAAAGCACCAAATTCAGAAGAAGTTTTTATTAGTCAATCGGTTAACGAAATAGAATATGAAAAAACTGTACCCCAACAATCTCATATAAAACGAGTGGAAAATAGACCTCTAGAAAATATTGAAACAATATTCGCTGAAAAAGAATCGACTTTTCCCGAACAATTAATAACAAGGCAGACAGCTTCGCCTAATATAACGCCCGTAGAAGTAATTACAAAATCATCAGTTGACATAATAGAAACGGAGAACAGATTTGAAGGAGTTCCACCTTCACATAAATACGATGCTACTATTTCTTTTGTGCCATTCAGTGGTGCAATAAATACAGAGATAACAACGTCCTCCGCAACGGATGATTTGCGGGTACATGTGGAAAAAACAACAAGTGCCAAATGTCACATAGACGAACATCAAGAGTACATTCAACAAGTGCAATTGTTTCAAGGAGAAAAAGAAAAACCTTTTAAAGATTCACACGAAAAAGTGCAATATGAAGCAAATCGTAACTATGTAGAAACGAGCGCAACAACACAGGTGTTGGAAATTCAAACCAATGAAAAAGAAGGTCTGTCTGATAAAGAGGTATTAATGTCACTAAAAACAACCGCAATACCAACTATTGATCATCAAAGGTCCGTACTGAACACTGAAGAAATAATTGCTCAACAAATCACTACTGAGCTTAATATTCCAGGCAGTTGTTTAGATTATGCTAAGCCAGCACAAAATTCCCAAGAAGCTGTCGAAGAAACTGAACATTTTGTTTGTGAGAAAGAAGACCAATATTTACAAAATAACGTTGAAATGAAAAAACCTCGAATAGTTTTAGACGATCAAAAATCTCTGAATGTCATGGAAATGTTGTCAGCGGATTCCGAAATACCGTTCAAAGAGTGTATTGCAAAATCACAAACATTAGAAGTAATATCTGATAGTAAAATATTTTCCTCTATAAAAACAAGTGAAGTAATTATAAATGAAAAGGAAGATGAAAGTCATATATTAAAGCAAGGTAAACCACAGACTGCTCTTTTTAACGTTCAAGAAACTGAATCCATTAATATCAAGGAGGAAATACTTCAAGAAAAAGAAGGCCTACTAAGAGCCGATCATATTCCAAAATTGGTAACGAATAATATTAGCCTTAATGAACACAAGCATGTTAGTATAGAAGAGAATTATATAAGAGAGTCAGAAAAGCCAATCCTAAGTAGTATCACTAATACTCAAGAAATACATGAATTCTTCACGGAACCATTGAAACCAATTTACATACAAGAAACAGAAAGCCAAGTGCAACAAGAAGAATTGCATATAAATAATATTGATAAATCAAAACAACCTACGATAGATATCGAACTCGGTGACTATCTTAATGTAACGGAGGTGGTACCGATGGAATACGACTGTACTTTAGAGGCGCCTTCGATTAGTAAATTTGTTAGTGTATCACCAAAAATAGAAACTGAAAATTATATTTTGGTAACAGATACTAAATTTGGTGAAAAAGAACACATTATAGATAAAAGTCCTATTATAAATGTAAAATCTTTTAGCGTAGATTCATCTATCAAAACAAATACATCTATTCAAGTAGAACAGGTCATTCCCTCCGAATCTGACATAAATTCTATTTCTGACAATATGCAAGTAAGAAAAGAAAAATCTATTCTAAACTTTGAGCTTCAATATCCTTTGGCAATAACTGATTCTTACAATGATGACAATGAAAAAAGTTTGAGTAATGATTATGTAGTTAAACAAGAAACACAAGTCGTTAGTTTTAATACAATTCAACATATTACCACTAAAGAAACCGTTCCTATAGAAGAAACTAATATATTGAAAAAGACAGAGTCAAGTCGTTTTGGACAGGCTTTGGAGACTCATGTCTTAACAGAGGGAGTTAATAAAGAGGAACAACAAATAATCGAATCTGCTGCAACTCTTGACGAAGAGTACAATGTTAAAACTCAGGAACTAAACGTCATTCAAAATTACAATGTCTTACAAACCTTAGAAACGTCTGTGGTGCAAATTGATGAGGGTCTAGACACTATTAAAGATAATAGACAAAAACAATCAAAAGCAAAACTTACACAAACCGTGCCCTCAGAATCTATTTTCACATCAGTACCTGTATTACTTGAAAATGTAGACAAAATTACAGCTGATTATGAAGTAAAAGAAGCAGAAATTAAGAGTGTATTAGAAACTCAAAGAAATTACACTACTGAAGAATATATTAGTCACGAAAATGTCACGAACCTTACAACTAACCCGCAAGAAATTACGAAAAACGCAGAAGAAAAAATTGATTTATATTGCCCAGTAAAACAAATGGAAACACTGCCAGCCGAAGAAGCAGAATGCCTTGGTAATGATAATGTTCATATTCAAAACGCTGATATAAGTCACGTTAATATACAAACATTAATGTCAACAACTAACCAAGTACTCGATAATTTTAATGTATTAACTGATCTACTAAAAGCGGAATGTTCTACAGCGTCTTTAGATCTGACGTGTCATACAAGCTGTGTCGTCATTGAAAATATTTGTCCTGAAACTGAAAAACGTCTAAATATTCTAGAAGAAAATCATATTAAACCAAATGAACAAATATCTCTCATTCAACCGTTAGAACTAACAGAAGTAGTCATCAGTGATAATATTGAAACTATGCAAATACAACCACATAATAAAAAAAAGTCAACCACACCACAAACGACTCTGTTTGAGCCTTTACAGCAAACAAAATGTTTGATTCATGATAAAGAGATGAATTTAGATAGCTCTGAAACCCCTCCATCTAAAACTGCTTTGCTGTCCTTTAGCACACACGAGGGTTTAGGAGTACAAGAAATAGGACATGAAGTCGCATCATGTGAAATAATACCTACCTATAAAAATAATTCTTCAGTATCTACAGCGGAAAAAAATATAATTCCTTTAACACACTTAATATGTACAGAAAATATTTTGGAATCTAACGTCTGTGAATTGATACCACAAAAGACTCAAAGTGAAAGACCGTCACACGTTCCGGCAGATAGTCTGTCATCAATTATCATTACCAACAATATAAGCTTACACAAAGAAACTGATCATAATATTACAGTACCTATTTCACAAAAACCTCAGACAAGTATTACAATTTCAAAAGGAATACAGATTGATAACACTGTTACCGAAGAGTCTCTAATACCTTATGAACAAGATAAATTAGTAACCGTAAAAGAACCAACTTTATCTACTGTAGAATTTGAGGATCAAGTTACTATGTTCCAACCTGAAATACAGACCTCAGGTAAGATATGTTCAGATATGTTTGTAAAGTCTATTAAATACCTAATGTTTAATGGTTTTATTTATATTTTTAGCCAGTAGCGAAAAAATATAGCGTTTGATCGAGAAGTATAAATACCTTTTTTGATATTGTAACTTAAAATAAATTGAGCTATAGCTTACATTTGATCGGTGTGATAAATGCAAATATGGCACAAAATCAGTTCAGTAAACTATACGAATTATTTGGTATCTTAGGTAGTCAATGCAAAACAATAAATTAATAACCAAATACCTTACAGTATTTTAATATTTAGTAAAATTATAGATTGAACCTGTCAATGGGCTAAGAATTTTTTTTTATAAATCCTCACTAATTCTAGTGTATTTCTTGCATTTTACGTCTTTTTGAGCTTCTGTACATATCATAAACAATACATTCATAAATATAAAAAACTGACAATAATTTTGTAGCATTCGAATATGTCACTAAGTCAATTAACAAAATAAACATTCGATATTACATACTGTTGCAGATACAAACAAAACAAACATATCTCCTAAATCATCTGACGTAGAAGAATCTGAAGAAATAATAACAAAATTCGTAAAAGGACCCGGTCAAAGCGAGCCATTAAAAATAAAAACAAAACGAACGATTTTAAAAAAAAAGAAAAAATCAAAGTATGACAGTGATGAAATTGGTAATGTTGTCATTGAAGAAGTTATTGACAACGATGACGACAACCAAGAAAGGAAACTACAAATTAATGATATGATAATATCCGATCAAAGAGGCGAAGATTCAGATAATCAAAAGACAGTAAGAATTGAGGAAATAATTGACGATAACGAAAACCCAATGGATTCATTAGCTAATGTCATATCAGTGAAATCTGAAGAATTGCAAAAGCCAGAGACACCGGAGGAAACGATTGAAGAGATAGAACCAGAAGAACAAGATGAAGTCGGTGAAGCGACACAACAGACAGTGACTAAAAAAGTATCGATTCCCGATGGTAAGACAAAAATAAACAAAATTACAAAGCGCATCATCAGAAAGAAAAAAGGTAAATCAACATCTGACACTACTAAAGAAGAAACGCAAAAATTATATGATATCCTTCCCCTCACAGCCGAAATTACAAGAGAAAAAGGTACACCACTAGAAGAGACTCTTCAACTCACTGTGAGTTCAGATTCAGAAGCCATCGAAGATGAACAAACAATAAGGTCAACCAAGCCACAAGTATGGGAAGACATCTCACCAATAGGAAAACAACAACAATCTGAACAAATAGACAAAACTAAAGAGGAAATTCAGGAACTTCCGGAAGAAACCATGGTTTACGAAATATTGTCCCCAGATGGAGCAACAAAGATAACTAAGAAAACTAAGCGTACCGTCAGAAAGAAAATCACGAAATCAACGCCTGAATCAGTAGACACGGAAACCATAGAAAAACCTGAAATAAAAGAAATACCGGAGGAAGAGATCATCGAGTCTGAGCCCAAGACCTCATACCCCGATGAAGACGAAGATGCACCAGAAGAGACCGTTACCGAAGAAGTTTCGTCGCATGATGGTACAACTAAGATAATTAGGAAGACTAAGCGTACTGTCAAAAAGAAAATTGTGAAGGACATTCCGGATTCGATAGCTAAAGATATAATTGAAAAATCAGAAGACTCTGATATACCAGAATTGCCTGAGAAAAAGATTGACGAAGTGGAACCGGAAGAACAAGGACCAGACGAAGAAAATGAAGCACCTCAAGAGACAGTGACTGAAGAAGTATTGATGCCCGACGGTAAGACAAAAATAACTAAAGTGACAAAGCGTATTATCAAAAAGAAAAAAGTTAAGTCTACATCTGCCACTACTCAAGACGAAATTCCAAGGGCACAGGAACACACACAACCAACAGATAAAATTACGGAAAAAATATGTACACCATTAACTAGCACTCGTACACCCGCAGCAAGAGAAGTTATTGAAGATCAACAAATTGAAGCATCAAACAAACCACAAGTGCTTGAAGACACCTCACCAAAAGAAGAAGAGCTAGTATCTGAAGAAGTAGACAGAGTTAAAGAGGAAATTGAGGAAATTCCGGTAGAAACCCTGGTCGAAGAAACATTGTCCCCAGACGGAGAAACAAAGACAATTAAGAAAACTAAGCGCACCGTCAGAAAGAAAATCACGAAAATAACGCCTGAATCAGTAGACACGGAAACCATCCAAAAACCTGAGATACAAGAAATACCGGAAAAAGAGATTATCGAGCCTAAACCCGAGAATCGATACCCCGACGAAGTCGAAGATGAACCAGAAGAGACCGTTTCCGAGGAAGTTTCGTCGCCTGACGGTACAAATAAGATAATTAGGAAGACCAAACGTACTGTCAAAAAGAAAATTGTGAAGGACATTCTGGATTCGACAGCCAATGATATAACTGAACAAACAGAAGAATCTGATGTACCAGGATTGCCTGAGGAAAAGATTGAAAAAGAGGAACCGGAAGAACAAAAACCAGAAGAAGACAACGAAGAGCCTCAAGAGACAATGACTGAAGAAGAATTGGTGCCCGATGGTAAGACAAACATAACTAAAGTTACAAAGCGCATTATCAAAAAGAAAAAAGTTAAGTATATATCTGACACTACTCAAGACGAAATTCCAAAGGCACACGAATACACACAACCAACAGAGACAATGACTGAAGAAATACTAGCAACACTGAACAACACTTGTACACTCGTAGCTTCAGAAGTTATTGAAGACCTACAAACAGTTTCATCAACCAAACCACAAGTGCTTGAAGACATCTCAAAAACAGAAGGTCGGCAAATACATGACGCAACAGAGAAAGTTACAGAGGAAATTCAAGAAATTCCGGAGGAAACCATGGTCGAGGAAATATTGTCCCCAGATGGAGTAAGAACAATAATTAAGAAAACTAAGCGTGCCGTCAAAAAGAAAATCACGAAAGTGACGCCTGAATCAATAGACACGGAAACCATCGAAAAACCTGAGATACAAGAAATTCCGGAAGAAGAGATCATCGAGTCTAAACCCGAGATCCGATACCCCGACGATGTCGAAGATGCACCAGAAGAGACCGTTATTGAAGAAGTTTCGTCGCCTGACGGAACAATTAAGATAATTAGAAAAACTAAACGTACTGTCAAAAAGAAAATTGTGAAGGACATTCCGGATAAGTTAGCTAAAGATACAACTGAAAAATCAGAAGAATCTGATATTCCGGGACTGCCAGAGAAAAAGACTGACAAAGTAGAACCGGAAGAACAAAAACCTGACGATGAAAACGAAGCACCTCAAGAGACAGTGACTGAGGAAATATTGATGCCCGATGGTCAAACAAAAATAACTAAAGTGACAAAGCGCATTATCAAAAAGAAAAAAGTTAAGACAACATTTGACACTACTCAAGACGAAATTCCAAAGGCACACGAACACTCCCAACCAACAGAGAAAATTACCGAAGAAATATTTACACCACTTGTTAGCACTTGTACACCCGCAGCTTCAGAAATTATTGAAGACTTACAAAAAGTAACATTAAACAAACCACAAGTGCTTGAAGACACCTCACCAAAAGAAGACGAGCAAGTATCTGAAGAAGTAGACAAAGTCAAAGAGGAAATTCAGGAAATTCCGGAAGAAACCCTCGTCGAAGAAATATTGTCACAAGATGGAGTTACAAAGATAATTAAGAAAACTAAGCGCACCGTCAGAAAGAAAATCACGAAATCAACGCCTTTATCAGTAGACTCGGAAACCATCGAAAAGCCTGAGATACAAGAAATGCCAGAGGAAGAGATCATCGAGTGTAAACCCGAGATGCGATACCCCGACGAAGTCGAAAATGCACCAGAAGAGACCAACATTGAAGAAGTTTCGTCGCCTGACGGAACAAATAAGAAAATTAGAAAAACTAAACGTACGGTCAAAAAGAAAATTGTGAAGGACATTCCGGATAAGTCATCTAAAGATATAACTGAAAAATCAGAAGAATCTGATATTCCAGAACTGCCAGAGGAAAAGACTGACAAAGTACAACCGGAGGAACAAAAACCTGACGAAGACAACGAAGCACCTCAAGAGATAGTGACAGAGGAAATATTGATGCCCGACGGTCAGACAAAAATAACTAAAGTGACAAAGCGCATTATCAAAAAGAAAAAAGTTAAGACTACATCTGACACTACTCAAGACGAAATTCCAAAGGAACACGAACATTCACAACCAACAGAGACAATAAGCGAAGAAATACTAGCGGCACTTGACAACACTTGTACACTAGCAGCTTCAGAAGTTACTGAAGACCTACAAACTGTAACATCAAACAAACCACAAGTGCTTGAAGACACCTCACCAAAAGAAGACGAGCGAGTATCCGAAGAAGTAGACAAAGTAACAGAGGAAATTCAGGAAACTCCGGAAGAAACCCTCGTCGAGGAAATATTGTCCCCAGATGGAGTCACAAAGATAATTAAGAAAACTAAGCGCACCGTCAGAAAGAAAATCACGAAATCAACGCCTGAATCAGTAGACACGGAAACCATAGAAGAACCTGAAATAAAAGAAATACCGGAGGAAGAGATCATCGAGTCTGAGCCCAAGACCTCATACCCCGATGAAGACGAAGATGCACCAGAAGAGACCGCTACCGAAGAAGTTTCGTCGCCTGATGGTACAACTAAGATAATTAAGAAGACTAAGCGTACTGTCAAAAAGAAAATTGTAAAGGATATTCCGGATTCAATAGCTAAATATATAAAAGAAAAATCAGATGAACCTGAAATGCCAGGATATCCCGAGGAAAAGGTGTACGAAGTGGAAACGGAAGAACAAAAACCTGAAGAAGACAACGAAGCACCTCAAGAGACAGTGACTGAAGAAATATTAACGCCCGATGGTAAGACAAAAATAACTAAGGTTACAAAGCGCATTGTCAAAAAGAAAAAAGTTAAGACTACATCTGACACTACTCAAGACGAAATTCCAAAGGCACACGTACACACGCAACCAACAGAGACAATAACCGAAGAAATACTAACAACACTTGACAACACTTGTACACTCGCAGCTTCAGAAGTTATTGAGGACCTACAAACTGTAACATCACACAAACCTAAAGTGCTTGAAGACACCTCACCAAAAGAAGACGAGCAAGTATCTGAAGAAGTAGACAAAGTAACAGAGGAAATTCAGGAAACTCCGGAAGAAACCCTCGTCGAGGAAATATTGTCCCCAGATGGAGTCACAAAGATAATTAAGAAAACTAAGCGCACCGTCAGAAAGAAAATCACGAAATCAACGCCTAAATCAGTAGACACGGAAACCATAGAAGAACCTGAAATAAAAGAAATACCGGAGGAAGAGATCATCGAGTCTGAGCCCAAGACCTCATACCCCGATGAAGACGAAGATGCACCAGAAGAGACCGTTACCGAAAAAGTTTCGTCGCCTGATGGTACAACTAAGATAATTAGGAAGACTAAGCGTACTGTCAAAAAGAAAATTGTAAAGGATATTCCGGATTCAATAGCTAAATATATAAAAGAAAAAACAGAAGAACCTGAAATGCAAGGATATCCCGAGGAAAAGGTGTACGAAGTGGAAACGGAAGAACAAAAACCTGACGAAGACAACGAAGCACCTCAAGAGACAGTGACAGAAGAAATATTAACGCCCGATGGTAAGACAAAAATAACTAAGGTTACAAAGCGCATTGTCAAAAAGAAAAAAGTTAAGATTACATCTGACACTACTCAAGACGAAATTCCGAAGGCACATGAACACACACAACCAACAGGGACAATAAACGAAGGAATACTAACAACACTTGACAACACATATACACTCGCAGCTTCAGAAGTTATTGAAGATATACAAACTATAACATCAAACAAACCACAAGTGCTTCAAGACACCTCACCAAAAGAAGACGAGCAAGTATCTGAAGAAGTACACAAAGTAGCAGAGGAAAATCAAGAAATTCCGGAAGAAGCATTGATCGAGGAAATATTGTCCCCAGATGGAGTCACAAAGATAATTAAGAAAACTAGGCGCACCGTAAGAAAGAAAATCTCGAAAGTAGCACCCGAATCGGTAGGCACGGAAACCATCGAAACGCCTGAGATACAAGAAATGCCGCCAGAAGAGATCATCGAGTCTACACCCGAGATCCGATACCCCGACGAAGTCGAAGATGCACCAGAAGAGACCGTCATTGAAGAAGTTTCGTCACCTGACGGAACAAATAAGATAATTAGAAAAACTAAACGTACTGTCAAAAAGAAAATTGTGAAGGACATTCCGGATAAAATAGCTAAAGATATAACTGAAAAATCAGAGGAATCCGATATACCAGGATTGCCCGAGGAAAAGATTGACGAAGTGGAACCGAAAGTACAAAAACCCGACGAAGACAACGAAGTACCTCAAGACACAGTGACTGAGGAAATATTGATGCCCGATGGTCAGACAAAAATAACTAAAGTGACAAAGCGCATTATCAAAAAGAAAAAAGTTAAGACTACATCTGACACAACGCACGACGAAATTCCGAAGGCACACGAACACACACAACCAACAGAGAAAATCACAGAAGAAATATTAACAACACTTGACAACACTTGTACACTCGCAGCTTCAGAAGTTATTGAGGACCTACAAACTGTAACATCACACAAACCTAAAGTGCTTGAAGACACCTCACCAAAAGAAGACGAGCAAGTATCTGAAGAAGTAGACATAGTAACAGAGGAAATTCAGGAAACTCCGGAAGAAACCCTCGTCGAGGAAATATTGTCCCCAGATGGAGTCACAAAGATAATTAAGAAAACTAAGCGCACCGTCAGAAAGAAAATCACGAAATCAACGCCTGAATCAGTAGACACGGAAACCGTAGAAAAACCTGAAATAAAAGAAATACCGGAGGAAGAGATCATCGAGTCTGAGCCCAAGACCTCATACCCCGACGAAGTCGAAGATGCACCAGAAGAGACCGTCATTGAAGAAGTTTCGTCGCCGGACGGAACAAATAAGATAATTAGAAAAACTAAACGTACTGTCAAAAAGAAAATTTTGAAGGACGTTCCGGATAAAATAGCTAAAGATATAACTGAAAAAACAGAGGAATCTGAAATGCCAGGATATCCCGAGGAAAAGGTGTACGAAGTGGAACCGGAAGAACAAAAACCTGACGAAGACAACGAAGCACCTCAAGAGACAGTGACTGAAGAAATATTAACGCCCGATGGTAAGACAAAAATAACTAAGGTTACAAAGCGCATTGTCAAAAGAAAAAAGGTTAAGATTACATCTGACATTACTCAGGACGAAATTCCGAAGGCACACGAACACACACAACCAACAGAGACAATAACCGAAGGAATATTAACAACACTTGACAACACCTATACACTCGCAGCTTCAGAAGTTATTGACGACATACAAACTATAACATCAAACAAACCACAAGCGCTTCAAGACACCTCACCAAAAGAAGACGAGCAAGTATCTGAAGAAGTACACAAAGTAGCAGAGGAAAATCAAGAAATTCCGAAAGAAACATTGATCGAGGAAATATTGTCCCCAGATGGAGTCACAAAGATAATTAAGAAAACTAGGCGCACCGTAAGAAAGAAAATCTCGAAAGTAGCGCCCGAATCGGTAGACACGGAAACCATCCAAAAGCCTGAGATACAAGAAATGCCGCAAGAAGAGATCATCGAGTCTACACCCGTGATCCGATACCCCGACGAAGTCGAAGATGAACCAGAAGAGACCGTCATTGAAGAAGTTTCGTCGCCCGACGGAACAACTAAGATAATTAGAAAAACTAAACGTACTGTCAAAAAGAAAATTGTGAAGGACGTTCCGGATAAAATAGCTAAAGACAAAATTGAAAAATCACAGGAATCTGATATACCAGGATTGCCCGAGGATAAGATTGACGAAGTGGAAACGAAAGCACAAAAATCCGACGAAGACAACGAAGTACCTCAAGAAACAGTGACTGAGGAAATATTGATGCCCGATGGTCAGACAAAAATAACTAAAGTGACAAAGCGCATTATCAAAAAGAAAAAAGTTAAGACTACGTCTGACACTACTCACGACGAAATTCCGAAGGCACACGAATACACACAACCAACAGAGAAAATCACAGAAGAAATATTAACAACACTTGACAACACTTGTACTCTCGCAGCTTCAGAAGTTATTGAGGACCTACAAACTGTAACATCACATAAACCTAAAGTGCTTGAAAACACCTCACCAAAAGAAGACGAGCAAGTATCTGAAGAAGTAGACAAAGTAACAGAGGAAAATCAAGAAATTCCGGAAGAAACATTGATCGAGGAAATATTGTCCCCAGATGGAATCACAAAGATAATTAAGAAAACTAGGCGCACCCTAAGAAAGAAAATCTCGAAAGTAGCGCCCGAATCGGTAGGCACGGAAACCATCGAAAAGCCTGAGATACAAGAAATGCCGCAAGAAGAGATCATCGAGTCTACACCCGAGATCCGATACCCCGACGAAGTCGAAGATGCACCAGAAGAGACCGTCATTGAAGAAGTTTCGTCGCCTGACGGAACAACTAAGATAATTAGAAAAACTAAACGTACTGTCAAAAAGAAAATTGTGAAGGACGTTCCGGATAAAATAGCTAAGGATATAACTGAAAAATCAGAGGAATCTGATATACCAGGATTGTCCGAGGAAATGACTGACGAAGTGGAACCTGAGGAACAAAAACCTGACGAAAACGACGATGCACGTCAAGAGACAGTGACTGAAGAAATATTGACGCCCGATGGTAAGACAAAAATAACTAAAGTTACAAAGCGCATTGTCAAAAAGAAAAAAGTTATGACTACATCTGACACTACTCACGACGAAATTCCGAAGGCACACGAATACACACAACCAACAGAGAAAATCACAGAAGAAATATTAACAACACTTGACAACACTTGTACACTCGCAGCTTCAGAAGTTATTGAGGACCTACAAACTGTAACATCACACAAACCTAAAGTGCTTGAAAACACCTCACCAAAAGAAGACGAGCAAGTATCTGAAGAAGTAGACAAAGTAACAGAGGAAATTCCGGAAACACCGGAAGAAACCCTCGTCGAGGAAATATTGTCCCCAGATGGAGTCACAAAGATAATTAAGAAAACTAAGCGCACCGTCAGAAAGAAAATCACGAAATCAACGGCTGAGTCAGTAGACATGGAAACCATCGAAAAACCTGAGATAAAAGAAATACCGGAGGAAGAGATCATCGAGTCTGAGCCCAAGATCTCATGCCCCGACGAAGTCGAAAATGCGCCAGAAGGGATCGCTACCGAAGAAGTTTTGTCGCCTCACGGTACAACTAAGATAATAAGAAAGACTAAACTTACTGTCAAAAAGAAAAGTGCGGAAGACGTTCCGGATTCAATGGCTGAAGATATAACTGAACAAACAGAAGAATCTGTTATACCAGGACTGCCTGAGAAAAAGATTGACGAAGTGGAACCGGAAGATCAAAAACCTGACGCAGACAACGAGGCACCTCAAGAGACAGTTACTGAGGAAATATTGAAGCCCGATGGTCAGAACAAAATAACTAAAGTGACAAAGCGCATTATCAAAAAGAAAAAAGTAAAGACTACATCTGACACTACTCAAGACGAAATTCCAAATGAACACGAACATTCACAACCAACAGAGACAATAACCGAAGAAATACTAGCGGCACTTGACAACACTTGTACACTAGCAGCTTCAGAAGTTATTGAAGACCTACAAACTATAACATCAAACAAACCACAAGTGCTTCAGGACACCACACCAAAAGAAGACGAGCAAGTATCTGAAGAAATACACAAAGTAGCAGAGGAAAATCAAGAAATTCCGGAAGAAACTTTGATCGAGGAAATATTGTCCCCAGATGGAGTCACAAAGATAATTAAGAAAACTAAGCGCACCGTCAGAATGAAAATCACGAAATCAACGCCTGAATCAGTAGACACGGAAAACATCGAAAAGCCTGAGATACAAGAAATGCCAGAGGAAGAGATCATCGAGTGTAAACCCGACATGCGATACCCGGATGAAGTCGAAGATGCACCAGAAGAGACCGTCATTGAAGAAGTTTTGTCGCCTGACGGAACAACTAAGATAATTAGAAAAACTAAACGTAATGTCAAAAAGAAAATTGTGAAGGACGTTCCGGATAAAATAGCTAAAGATATAACTGAAAAATCAGAGGAATTTGATATACCAGGATTGCCCGAGGAAAAGATTGACGAAGTGGAAACGAAAGTACAAAAATCCGACGAAGAAAACGAAGTACCTCAAGAAACAGTGACTGAGGAAATATTGATGCCCGATGGTCAGACAAAAATAACTAAAGTGACAAAGCGCATTATCAAAAAGAAAAAAGTTAAGACTACGTCTGACACTACTCACGACGAAATTCCGAAGGCACACGAACACACACAACCAACAGAGACAATAACCGAAGGAATACTAACAACACTTGACAACACCTATACACTCGCAGCTTCAGAAGTTATTGACGACATACAAACTATAACATCAAACAAACCACAAGTGCTTCAAGACACCTCACCAAAAGAAGAAGAGCAAGTATATGAAGAAGTACACAAAGTAGCAGAGGAAAATCAAGAAATTCCGGAAGAAACATTGATCGAGGAAATATTGTCCCCAGATGGATTCACAAAGATAATTAAGAAAACTAGGCGCACCGTAAGAAAGAAAATCTCGAAAGTAGCGCCCGAATCGGTAGGCACGGAAACCATCGAAAAGCCTGAGATACAAGAAATGCCGCAAGAAGAGATCATCGAGTCTACACCCGAGATCCGATACCCCGACGAAGTCGAAGATGCACCAGAAGAGACCGTCATAGAAGAAGTTTCGTCGCCTGAAGGAACAACTAAGATAATTAGAAAAACTAAACGTACTGTCAAAAAGAAAATTGTGAAGGACGTTCCGGATAAAATAGCTAAAGATATAACTGAAAAATCAGAGGAATCTGATATACCAGGATTGCCCAGGGAAAAGATTGACGAAGTGGAACCGAAAGTACAAAAACCCGATGAAGACAACGAAACACCACAAGAGACAGAGACAGAAGAAGTATTGATGCCCGATGGTAAGACAAAAATAACTAAAGTGACAAAGCGCATTACAAAAAATAAAAAAGTGAAGTCTACATCTGACACTACTCAATACGAAATTCCAAAAGCACACGAAGACACACAACCGACAGAGAAAGTCACTGCAGAAATATTGACACCACTTGTTAGCACTGGTACACTCGCAGCTTCAGAAGTTACTGAAGACCTCCAAACTGTAACATCAAACAAACCACAAGTGCTTGAAGACACCTCACCAAAAGAAGATGAGCAAGTATCTGAAAAAACAGACAAAGCTACAGAAGAGATTCCGGAGGAAGCCGCGGTCGAGGAAATATTGTCCCCAGATGGAGTAAAACCAATACTCATGAAAACTAAACGTACCGTCAGAAAGAAAATCACGGAGGTAAAGCCTGAATCAGTAGACACGAAAACCATCGAAAAACCTGTGTTACAAGAAATGGCGGAGGAAGAGATTATCGAGACTGAGCCCAAGATCTCATACAGCGATGAAGTCGAAAATGCACCAGAAGAGACCGTTACCGAAGAAGTTTCGTCGCCTGACGGTACAATTAAGATAATTAAG
>JAFELO010000655.1:95798-124902 GCA_017140195.1 Eumaeus atala | reverse complement strand
AATTCTACCGGACAGAGAAACACCCAACATAGTTAAGTGGCTGAAGTGGCAACGCGCTAGTCACACTCTCAGAGGAACAGATGACAGATAGGCGACTAAGGTTCTGGAGTGGAGGCCGCGTTTAGGAAAACGAAGTGTTGGTCGAACGTTCACCATGTGGGAACACGATCTCCATGCAGTAGCCGGTCCCAGATGGATGCGAGCAGCAGAAGTCGTCTTGGCGTTCATTGAAAGAGGCCTAGGTCCAGCAGTGGACCGATGAGAGCTGATAATGATGATGATGTATAGCCAAGAGCTTCCTGCTATTTTACGCGCAACACTCCGATCTATTAGTCAAGACGTCATGTGTATAGACTTATAACCTAATAAAGAATGTTTGTCCCCCCTCGTGAGAGTTCCAGCCCGCACGATAGTGCAGACTTTAGCAGCCGCGCGTGAGCTGCCTCCCTCGTTGGAGTGTGAGGGGCGAGGCGTTACAGTTACTTCAGCTAATCTTAAATAACTCTCGGGATGCATCCTTCTCATCTGCGCGAAAAGATCTGTCCCCCAATCGAGCACAATCTCGCAACGATCAACTGGACACTTCCTTCAGCATGGAGCATTTAGGAAGAACTTTATGAATGTAGTATACACACACAAAAATATTTTTCCAATTTCTAAGTCAAATTGGAAAAATACTTAGTTCCAGAGATGTTATGTTAGTACATTGTAAGCATTTTTATCTATTTAAACCCAACTAAATGGATTTTAGTTATTGATCCATCACACGTCCAATATAACAAGTATACCTATTATGAAGTAGGGTTCAAGCCCTTTTTTTAGCTAATGCCCTCGCCCCTACTGTTCGTTGGATCTAAGCTTCAAGCCACAACATAATTTTATTTATGTACTAGTGGGTCGCCAACAAAACTTTGATTTTATTCAAATGTTCATTCGAAACAGAACTGAATTATTTTTAATGTCAAATATTTTAAATTTTAGTTTCTTAACTCAAATTAAATGAAAAACAAAAAAGTTTGTAGATAATAGATTTACTTTATTTTTATTATAAATGCACTTTTTTATTTATCTGCACATCTACGGCTGGAGCTCTTCAAAATGATACTGTTTTTTTCTGTCCACTTATCGTCCCATAATCGCTTACGACAAAATACCTGTGAGGAGTCAGATTCAGCCGTAAGAAGTGTGTGTATCAAGAATTTATGATGGACACTAAATGTAATAAAGCTGAACTTTTCTTCTTATACATAACATTGTTAATTCTGATTTTAAATTAGAATATAGTGACAGATACTTAAGATTTGTTATCGATTCGCTATATTTAAGGGATTTAGAGTTGTAAGGCTGACTTAATCTTCATGATGTATAATGCCTTTAAATGAAGATTTAAAAAAAGTATGTGGATTATCCACAGCCGTAAGAAATACCAAAACTTAATAAAATTTCCCTATTAACCAGGCATTCAGTAATCTGTGATAAGAGTGAACAAATATGTGCGTACACACAAGTGCACTCGCCATTCCCTTATTCCCCTCTTCAGGTGGGACCGTAGTTTTGTATGTATGGAGAGAAATCATCAATCAGGCACAAGACCAGTGACTTGTAATTACTACTTTATTAATAATAATTCAATGATCAGGGCCGAGGGATTAATATGCTGTTCAAAGCATGGCGGCGAATTTCCGCCAACTTTCCGACTTTAAAGTGAAATAATAGATCACGAGATATTTAAGATTTATATCTAGCAGCAGTTCTGCCAGATTTTGTATTCGCGTGTAATTTTAGGATGTTGGAACATAAGATATATTGAGTTAGATCGAAGTAGTAAACGGCACATTAAAATGAAAAATAGATAAAATCACCTTCTGAAGCAAATACATTGTCAGAATTGTAGCTTAATATACGAAGACGTAAACGACTTAAATTTATATAGAATACCTAGTTAGTAGGTGCATTTAACTCATAAGGTAGGCTAGTTTATTTATGTTCGTACTTCATAACAAGAATCCATTATAATCCGATGTAGACATATAATTTAAAAATCGAACACCTAAATCGATATTTTTAATTTAGCGGCCTTACTATGCGTGATGGAAGCAATTTCGTACCGCCTAAAATCGCGTGAGGAGAAGCCGAGCAAAAAGCTAACCCCTTTTAATAACAACCCCTGGCAATTACCAAAAGAATCGGCTTAACCGTTAGCGGCCGAAAAAATTGATGAATAAAATCCTACATAATGCTTCCCTTTATTATTCAAACCGGTTCACATCCAATACGAAGGCGGCGCGGGAAAAATATCGACCTGGGTTGTCGGTTACGAAAAAAAATGTAGCCACCCTTCCCGATGCCAAAGCACACTATTGGGTTTTTGTAATAGAAAAAAATCGTGGGGTGGGTCTATGTGCATGATAAAAAAATGGGTACAAAAAATGTTACATAGTGTGAAGAATGCGCAATGTGTTTGTTACCTGTGCTTATATAAATATTTATAGAAAATTCTAAATCATTTTTAATTCTTACATAACTGTTTTTATGATTTAGCTGCATATATATTTTACTATTTAAGTTACTACGAATAGTTATGTAGTTAAATTTACATGTTAGGTAGTTTTTATTTTTTTTCCAAAATGCTAATATTTACAGATGCATGAATAATAACCATTATTAAATCTGTGTCGGTGTTGGTTCCGGTAAGCGGAGTTGTTGAAACGAACATGGTTCTGAATTGAAACGTGCGCAAGCGACGTAAGCACGGTAAGACGTTACGCTGGTGTTAAACTCAGTGGCTTGGCAGATGTATCACATGATTTACTCGTAAATTTCTCACATACACTTACGGAACACATTTTTTTGTAGCATAGGGGCAAACGAGCTATCACAGCTTTCTGACAATTACCGATGTCTATTGAGATAAGCATTATAGTCATAACATCTGCATGTTGTCTTCCGTTTCTACTCCCCTCCAATGGGCCGACGGCCACTCAAGGACACACTTGTACAGCAGTAAATGGTTGTACTAGAAGTAGATCGAGGCGTATAAAAACATCCTTGTTTTAGTCAGGAATTCGAAGCTGTAGCAATTCACTTTCCGGTCATGATCCTCTCCGTGACTCAACCGTCGGTTTTTAGAAACCGCGCGAGACCTCTCCTCGTCGCAAGTCGAGGGAGGAGGGACATGGCGGTTTCTCTGGTCATGATAACAATAGTAAAATTAGCTATCATAAACACTCTCATATCGGAGTATATCTGCATGCGGGATATACATCCCGATATGAGAGCGGGGGATGCCTCCTTCGAACTCTACCTTAGGGCCTCTTCGCTTCCACAGATCAGATCCGAAGAATATAAAACAACAAAAAGGGAATTATTCTGCTTGAATTCTCTCGCCTTTGTGGACCTACTCAATTTTCTTTATTAAGGTAAAACAGAGTTTTTTGGTTCTTAGACTAGGGGACCGGATCCCCTCCCGCGACTCTGAGGGGGCCAGCTCACGCGCGTCCAGCTGCCGCTACGTTAGCGCTCACGATAATGCAAATTATCGTGGTGCTGGAAGAGCTCGTCGAGGTATCATGCCAACGCTGCCCTGTCAACACACCCTACTTCCCATCTTCCACCACGGACAGGTGGTCATTAAGCAGAAAAGATGAGTGTATCTAGTATGTATTTAGATTGATTTGCAACTAATACTAGCACAAAACACTGATATTATTATACCGGTCTTGGTGTCACCTTGTAAAGTTTACCCCAAGGGACTTTCATATTATTGGGATAAAAAAATACTTTTATGCATATAGATTACTAGCAGTCCGTCCCGCAAATAATGCACAAATTCATTGATGTCAAAATTACAAATTCATGGTAATAACAAATCAATGTTATTATCCTACATAAATAATTCAGGATTCTAATGGTAAAAGGAGTTTTCAAATCCGTGCATTAGTCTCGGAACCTGTTCAATGCAAACAAACAAACAAACAATCAAATGTTTCAAATTTATAATATGAGGAGACAATCCAAACTTCATCCAAATCCATTCTCATCTATATTCATAGGTAGAATTTTGTGCTGTTGCCAAACCATGTGCATTACAGACATAAAAATTTGCATTTTATGACAAAAAAAATTAATTGATCCAACATTTTTTACATGCAACTCTATGCTATGGCACTTTCTCAGACGAACAGCACAAAAAACACCTTGTGCGATGTCCAAAAAAAATATTCGCATAATCTAGCGCGTATAAAAAAGTAGCCATCGCGCAGAGTATGCAAATTTTGTCGTGTAGCCGAGAATGGGGAGAGCGTTCATACGAGTTTGATATCGTAGACTAAAGAAGAAATATAGGTTATATAACACAGCTATGTAAATTAAGTTTAACAGTAAAATGGGATCAGAAAATTCTGTCTAGGTTGCCATTACAACTTTGGTATTGCGAAGACGAAACGAAATCCTTGTTAAATGAAATAGAATTCCTCTATTTGTCATATTTTGATGTAGCTTTTAATTTTATGTATGGCCATTGGTCTATAAAAAATCATTTAAATTCTTTAACTTTTAATTCAATTTCAAATTGCACTTTCTCCCTGCAACTCTATCCTAAGTCACTTTCTCAGACGAACGTCGAGAAAAAAAACGCCTTGTATGATGTCCAAAAAAATTATTTGCATAATCTGTGCGTGTAAAAAAAGTAGCCATTGCAAACACTATGTAAATTTAGTCGCAACTGACGAGAAGGGTTGTGCGTCCGTGTGTCTTATCCTTTGTTTTTTTTTAATAAAATCGGTCACGTTGTATAATTTAAATTAATCGCCGATTGTGTCTTACTCTCACGGTTTCGCCACTTTTATGGTGTTTTTTTTTTTCTTGGGAACGTCTATGCAATACGAAATGCAAATATGGTTTTAAAATTTTGATTTACCTGCATCATACATAACAGGTATTTTATTTAAAATTATGTAAATTAAAAGAACTTAGGAATTTCACGGTCCTACACGTTTGTGGTATTTTTAATTTGTTTTAAAGCACTTTTTATGAGGTCATCCGGTACCCGAATTATAAAATTTGAGAAACAGGATTTCGCTCTCTTGTTGAAAGTATATGTCGCTAGCTGACGCGGTAGACGTTGTTTTGCCGCGTTGGGTGAACAACCCTTATCACTTAGGGGCATGTAAAATCGATAGTAGCCGATCCTCGGACCTACTGGAAATGCATATAAAATTTGGTAAAAATCGGTAAAGCCGTTTTGGAGGAGTGAGGAAACTAACATTGTAACACGAGATTGTAATATTTGTATATACGACACACGTAACCAATTGGCCATATTACATGTTATAAAATTTTATACTATTCAAGGTTTCATAGAGCATTGTCAATAGTGGTTTTAAAATTTTTCGCTAAGTCTTTTAAGGTTGAAATATATAGAGCGTGCTTAGTCGTACCTATGATCTTATTTAACATAGTCTTAATTAAGGTTAAACTCAACAATATCTTTCATTTCAAATTTATATCCGTTTAGCGCTAAGTTTTTTCTAAGCTTAGACTCGGAGAATATTTGACACACCCGAAAGGTGCTTATTCCTAGTAAGTGAAGCAGTATTTACAGACTTGTGTGTCATCTATCCGAATCGTATGGGTATTGATTCCCATACGTTTCGGCGGAGATGACACTCAAGTTTATAATTACACATAGGTATTTGTGAATACTTTTCGTAAATATATTACATAATTTATCATCATCTAATTAACATATTGTTCAACATAGATTTTTACTATATAATATTATAAACTTTTTAAAAGCGCTAAAAATAATTAAACAACTCCACATAAATGAAATTGAAGCAAATGACACTTAGTGGAATATAATCCGGCAAAATGAAAACGTTCTTTTATGCGACCGATTACAGACACTACGTTAATTTTTGTGTGGTTTACATCATTAGTTTCTACTAAGTAGTCGGTATTGTGTACGTATGACATAATTACTAATCTCAAACAAGTTCAGAAGTAATGACTATAAATATGAAATTTTTCTTAGCTCGTCATGTAAATCAGAAATAATACTGACCACGATTTACATTTTAGCTTAATACTTTGTCGCTGACACTGAGTCGTGACACTACTCCCGTAGTTCGCTTCAGTGATACTCAGAACTTTTACAATTGTCAAATTATTTCAGGGCCAATACGAATTTGACAACTGTAAAAGTAGAGAGCAGAACTCAGTCAGTTTTCGAACGCAGCCCAAATGTATGGAGTAAGCTGGTGAATGTGTTACGAGAGCGATATGAAAGCGAGGCCAAGGGAAGTTGAAACGGAGACATAAGTCAGTGAAGATAGAAAAGGATATACATGTCGTACATATACTACCGATAGGGCTATTACCGAAGAGAGAGAGCGAGGACTGAGCACACATTTTCTATCGCTTGTGTGGTCTAATACGGACTCGTTTCTTTTATTATACGTATAGTTATCCCATAGACATCCGTTAACTTGTATGCAGACGTTTCGCCCTCCTTCCCTCCTCCACGCCAAATGGCCTTCGGAAACTCACAAGCCGCACGAACGCGTCATCATTATTGTCACATTGCGGCACGGTCCAGTTAATGTGCGAAACGTAAGAGGCTATGAGGGAAAGAAAGAAAGAAAATGAGTACTACCTGATCACAATTTTCGTAACGCTCTCGTGTTGCATTGACCAGCTGAGACCCCAAGTCAAGTGTGCATAAAGAAAGTGGTGTAAATACCGGCGTGAAGTGACAGCGTCGCTTTCGTGTTTCGTACGATGAGTGAGTAGACGGTGGCCCATTGGGGGGGAGGTGTTAGGAGGGCAACGCATCTATGTAACACTCATGCGAATGTCCATGGGCGTCGGTAGTCATGAAAAAGTTCCGATTGCTTAACTTCTACAGATTCCCTCTCCGATAGAACCCTTTATAGGTGGTGTTGTTAATCCCTTGTTTTGTTTTATAGATGTGATAGCGTTTCAACCTTAAACTCTCAACAACGGATGATCTGATTGTTCGTATGCTATGCAAGAAGCTGGCAATAATACAAAGTTTCATTTAATTCAAATATCGCCTAATTTAATACGATACCCACAATGACACCACAAATTAAATAAAACATGCTAAATAACTTCTTAACATTCACCCCAGCTAATAAGTAGTACTTAGTCTATAATTAGCTATCTAGTTACCGCATCGCATGCATTATTTTCGTGCGAAAATATACTTGTTTAGATGTAATACCATACCAATTATATCCGAACGAAAAAAAAAACTGTCACCTTTAGAGTACCATATTTGAATAATATCAGCGCAAAACAATATCTGTGGCGGGATAAACAAAAACACGCCATTGTCGGGCGCGAATTTGAATTTGAAAAAGGAACTGTTCCCAGATTAAAAGAAACTTACGCTAATGACAGTGACAGCACAAAGATTACGGGATGTGAGTGCGCATCCGATTAGGCATTTTTTCGCACCTACGGTGATTGATATGCTTAATAGTGGCGTCAAGGATGAATATTAATGTTTTTTTATAATTCTTCCGTGTGAAATTGTTGCTGTGCTATTTTACTTCATCACTGGGTCAGTAGGTTAATTTGAAGAATTTGTATACAGTATTAATAAAACACTATGCGAAAACTTGCAAAAGGCTGAAAAGTGCCCACATGAATTAAAAAATGTGCCGACTTGAGTTTCTTTTTCCATATTATTTTTAGGTTAGGGCTAGGCTAACATTATGTCTATATTGTGTACACATTATTATTATTATTTATTTGATACGAAGAAAGTTAATTTTTAATTTAAATAAAATCTAACTGTTAATGCTGAACAATTTACCTTAGCTAGTAATCACCATCATCTTCGTCATCATCATCAGCCCCTACCTCTCCACTGCTGGACATAAGTCTCTTACAATGACCGCCAAGACGACCGATCTCCAGTTACTCGCATGCATCCAGGGTCTTCCCACTCCTCATCCAGGGTCCTTCTGGTGAACGATCGACGAACACTTCGTTTTCCTAAACGCAGCCTCCACTCCAGGACCTTGGTGGCCCATCTGCCATCTGATCTTCCGAGTGTGTGAGCGGCACATTGCCACTTCAGCGAGCTTATTACCTTAGGTAGTACGAATGTAAAATAATTAATTATTCCACAAAAATCGGTATAAGCTTTAGACCGGATAGCCCCAATCCTAGATCATTCGCGTAATATAAGTATTCCACGTAAATATAAGTGCAAAAACTTAAAAGCCTACCTACCAGACGTTATATTAGGAAAAACAAAAACACGACAACCTATAAATATTTTAATGCCCCAACATATCTGAAGCGTCATCAGAACAATTTAACGCCACCTCAATATTCATACGTTACAATCCGTCAATCTGTTCTGGATGTATCATTGACACAATTAATTTAGTGGATTGCTGATCCGATACACAGTCATTGGTACCATTTAAACAGATATTGGCGCTACCATTATTCCCAAAAAGAACAAAAATATCGGTTTTCGCACATGACATGACATTCTGGCATGTCATAGTTTTCAAACATTTTCTTTTATAGCATAAGGGGGCAAAAGAGAAATCGGGTCATTTTGATGTCTATCGACGCCCATGAGCGAGTGTTACGCAGATGCGTTGTTCTCCTATCGTCTCCCCCCCCCCCCAATAGGTCACCCGCTACTCGCAAACCGCACGAAATGCGACTGTCGCGTTTCCTGCGGTCACTTTACTTCGGTATCAAGTGAGCGAGAGATAGTTACCCGGTCGTGCCGGCCCAATTCCCGACTACCTCTTCCAAAACATGTCAATTGTCAATGCTCGATAGTTTGAAGCACCACATATTTTTGTTTTTTTTTTTTCCGTAGGCGTCAGCTATCCATATCACTTCAGATCATTGGGCCACACTACATGTAACCTATCTATTTCCGTTTTTCCCTGCGAATGTCATACATACATACGCTCCCATAATACCTTCCTCGTATAGAAACTATTAAACACAAGACAAAGAAATTCAAGCCGAGTATACAAGTACTCATGTTTTTGTTGCGTTAAAAAAAATCACGTTCGTCCTGACTCATGACCGGGTCAACTTCCGTTTTTTTCTCTCGATGACTGGCCGATTTACATACGTCGACAAAAAACTCGATGTATCGAGAGTGAGAATGTGTGGCAGGTGCTTGAATGATTTTTTTAATCATCGCATCTGTTTTCTAATTATAGGCAATACGAAGGGTTAATCAAATATAATATAGAAATTTTTATTGTCTTGTCTAATTGTGTTTCGAATTATGCAGGTGTTTACTTTTATATCTTGTTCCAATGTGAGTCGTGACTCGCAGCCAAATCGGACCGTCACGGCCTCTCTATAAAGCAAAATTCTTTAAGCTGGTGAAATACGTGGTGAGAGCTTTAAGAAGGCCAACGGAAGTTGAGCGGGAAAAGTAGGTTGGTGAAGATGGAAACAGAGAGAAACGGAAGTTGAGAGGGAAATAATAGGTCGGTGAAGATAGAAACAGAGAGAGACAGAAGTTGAGAGGGAAAGATAGGTCGGTGAAGATAGAAACAGAGGGAGACAGAAGTCGTGAGGAATATTTTTAGTGAAGATAAGAACGACTATAAGACGGCGTTACGTTTATTATGTTATTGTAGGCAAGAGAGACGAGTGAGCACATTTTTTTTCCCCTCGAGCCTTTTTACTACTACCGTCGCCCATGGACATCCGCATACTTCATTGCCCTTCCCTCCTACTTGCCACCGGCTCATCACAACCCACATAAACTTGAATAGGAGCTGGGACCCCTGATACTCTACGGCTCGGGACAACAGTACAAATGCGGTCTTTGGATGTCCCCATGGGCCATTGGAGGGAAGGGAAGAAGGTGGACCCTGGTTCTCCTGTCGGGGGTATATTATGGCTATTTTAGTTCGTTAGAATTTGGGTGAATCTGCCACGCATATCTATTCATTGCCGAACTACAGATCAGCCACCATAATGCCGCAAGTTGATTGTCAATGCTATGCAGCCGATTTGGGCCAGCCCGACCGGGGAGGTACCTCCCACTCACATGACGCCGCCGTAAAGTGACAGCTGTGCAGTCCCGTTTCATGAGGTCTGTGAGATGCCGGTGGCCCGTTGTAGGGAGGGGGAAAAGAAGGCAATGTGTCTGCATGATCATAATGCAGATGTCATTTTGTCGACTACCGCCGCCCGTAGACATCCGTCTACGGGCGGCGGTAGTCGACAAAAGACTCCGATTGCTCGCTTGCACCCTTACACTATAATAGCTTTTTTTTAATGTATATTTTTTTACCCGCCAAATTTTATTTATTGCACAATGTTACCACTTATAGAAAAGTAGGAGTAGGAGATATAGTCTGTTGCAGCCGGGGGCGCAACTTACCACATGTCCGCCGGTACAGGCTCTAATTGATACCCTCACTAGTTAGCACCTTCCAGACGTTCCAAATGATTCTACCGCTCCCTGGACTGACATATCGAGGGCGCGAGGGCTGTCAGTTCATTTTTATTGACTTCTATTTCATGAGTTCAATTCGTATTTCTTTGTTCATCAAGAATAATGTTACTCGTAAGAATAAATGTTAAATAAACATTAATGTATACAAATGTTATAAAGCCGAAGATTTTGTTTGTTTAGTCGAACGCGCTAATCTCAGGAAGAATTTTTCTGATACCAAATTTATCGAGAAAGGCTGTGTATACTAGCATAGGGTGCAACCGCGGAACGCTTCTAGCGGATTATATCGATATTGATACTGTGGCTAATGCTACCTGGAACCTCACGATTGCGTGATAACAGAGTCAAGGAATGGTTACTTTCTGATGGACTTTCACAAATTGCAAAAGACTATCGTCACTATATTTTTTCATTCGATTTAAGTACATTGCAAAACAATCTAAAAAGGCAATGCTTGCTTTTCAAATTATCTCTAACGATTTTCTAGACAGTTATTAGCTTACTGTAAAAAAAGACACAATAACAAATTAATTTACTACTTTTTACATCGATAACAAGACGTTTAACAACATAAAAAAAATATTTAAAAAAAAACAACGACAATGGCTAATTAGAAAACATTGTTAAAGTCTATAAAAAAGTTAATTATTGTCTAAACAGTCATCTTCCATTATCGAGAACTGGACATAAAATGAATTATTCATACTAGACACAGCCCTATTGACGCGGCCATCTGTCGGTGGAAGGGTTGGGTCCCCACGGCTGTTTACTTTGTGTCGACACACTGACACCGAGCGTTTGTGGGTTGACGGGAACTCGAGTGCGGAGGGCTAAGGAGGCCACGGGTTGGAAAAAACGCAAACGTTAACTCTTTTTTGACAGATGTACTACTTCTTCTTTTTTGTTGAACGTAACCCATAGAATTTGCCAATATAATATATATTTTTTATTACATGTGCCGAGTCACAATGTTTGAAATTACTGTTTTTCAAATCTGTAACTGACTTGAATGTAGCCGCTGAACGTAATAATAGTCAAATTTGGTATTAACTTTCCACTTCTTCATCCGAATACTCCAAAATATATATTTCAAATTTACAGTAGTATTATTTAGTAAGTGATAGTGCCATGCTGTATAGAAGCTGAATAAGGCCGGCACGACCGGGGAGGTACCTCTCGCTCACATGATAACGGCGTAAAGTGACATATACGATGTCGTGATTCATGAGTAGCCGGTGGCCCCTTGGAGGGGAAGAGGAAAGGAGGGTGGCACACTTAGCAATTGTGCGGATCGCCGTGGACGTCGGAAGCCGACAAAAGGCTCCGATTACTCGTTTACCTCCTTATGCTATAAAAGACAGTGAAAATCTTTATTCCTGTGGTCTCCCTGCGAAGTGCCTCATATATGAACGTAATATAAATAAGCAGTTGTTACGTATGTTACTCAGGACATACTTATAGTTTTGAGTTTAGTTCCCGGTTTGATAAAAAGTATTTGCTAACCGTAGACTGCCATGATGCTTGTAAATAAAACTTGTGTTCCATCGTATTTAAGATGGCTTTCCGCCACCTTTATTATCATTAACTTGTCTGTTTCGTGGTCTAGTGGTCAGCATGTGCAACCACAGACGTGAAGCCCCGGGTTCGATGCCCGGGTCGGAGAAGTGTCATCCTGATTTTTCAATTGCTAAAAACAGTCTGTAGTCGGAATGTAGGCGGTGTTACAACCCCGTGCCCTGAATAGCACGTTTAGCCGTTGGTCCTACATCTGATTTCTCTCTTGTCGTGTCAAATTGCTGACCTATCGCAATAGGGGGATTAGTAAATAAAGGCTAATGTTGTGTCTGTGCACACACTTCTGCTCTTATTTTTATGTGCACATATGATATCTCCATAGAGATAGCCGCCGCCGAAAGTCGGCTGGGAAGATATTACCAATAAACTTATTTCATGGTAAGACTAGTAAAATATCTTGTGGATGGGTTTAAAATCTAATCCTGGAATTAGGCCGACTTCCCAATCTAGCCTGTCCAATAAACGACAAAAAAATGTAACTCCGGTCCGGTGTCTTGAAGACGTCCGAATCTGCGGCCTAAGCAAGCGTAACACAACACCAATAATCCAAAAGTTATATTTAAATAGCGTCCAAATTCAAATGAGAACATTCTATAAAAAAATTAAAGACAATGCAGCCACCTTTACGATCTCAATCCGATAAGCCCTTTTATCGGCCATGGCGGCTATTTATTATTCATTCAAAAGCAATAACTCTTTTTATAAAGACAAATGTCCACTCGCGCCCTCTATTCGAGTTTTTTGCCTCCTACTTTTTATCTATGGTCGTATTTGACGTTCTCACGGAAGAGGTTGAATGGTCTTTGAAAAAACACGGAAGGGTTGCCAGCCACGAAATTATTAGTTTTATCTGTAAGGTGCGTTGTGGGAATAAGTGACCCCATGTGTTTTTTTTTTAATTTCCCGGAAGATGAATTAAGTACTGGACCAAGACTGGCTATCGAGGGGAGAAATGTGTGTCGATTCATTATGAATCTTAATTATATGTAGTGAACCTCTATCTCTATATAACTAATTAAAAGTCACCAAAAGCTGTCTTTCCATATATGATCGATTTTCCCAAAATCTACTGAACGAATTTTCATGCGGTTTTACCAATGAATAGAGCGATCTCCGAGAGATGTTTTAATGTATAGTGTACCCCTGTTATTTACGGGCGAAGCCGGGGCGGGTCGCTAGTTTAAAATAATTATGCTGAGTCATATACCTGGATTATGTGCATCTTATAATTAGTTTCATCTGCTCTATCGGACCACAGCTACATATCTCTCTTCTCCGGGCCACTGTCAATGAACACTGGACGCCGTGGGACCGATTCCTACCCACAGATGGTCCACCAAAACGTCTTCCAAAGCCAGGTGTCTACAGAAAACTCGCCTCATAACGGATAAATTGTACACTCGAGTTGCTTTAGTAGAATATTGATCGCAATACTCGAGGAGGTAGGTACCTCCTCGAGTATTGCGATCAATATTGGATATGACCTGGGAGGTCCCAGGTCGTATGGATTCGTTTGTGCTGCAAGGCGTTGATGGGGCTGGCGCTACCAGAACGGTTCCTCTCGATCACATGACAGAACATGCGGTTTGTGAGTAGACGGTACCCCATGGGGGGGGGGGGTGATACGAAAGCGAGGCATCTGCGTAACAATCATACGAATGTAAATGGGCATCGGTAGTCATCAAAAGACTCCGATTTTTCGTTTGCACCCTTATGCTATAAAAAGAGCCCTATAAGTAATGGCTACGCCCGTATGAGTAGCCGGTGGCCCTTAGGGAGGAGCGGATAAGGGAGAGTAAACCATCTGCACGGACCGATGTTTATAAACGTTGATGGTCACCACATCAAATCGTGTTACTGGTACTAAACAACGAAAATATCTATAATAACATAATAAAGCAGAAGAGTTACTTTGTTTGAGCACGTTATACTCGAGAACTACTGGTCCTATTTCAAAAATTCTTTCAATGTTAGACAGCCCATTATCATGCTACGACTAATATTACAGTAGTAATGCGAGTGAAACCGACGCGCTGCTAGTATTTCATATTTTTGAAGGTATAATCTTTTGGCGCGTTACGGAAAAATGATAGAGAAAATTTTTAAAAACACCCTGAAGTTAGCTATGGTCAACATCATATTTTTTTCAAAAAATTACTAATGCGTTATAACAAGACTCGCAATGTAGTATATGATTTTTTTTGTCTATTGTAGGGTCGTTTTTTCTACAAATGTAGAATAAGGCAAACACTGATTTACAAATATTGTAAATCAGTGTAAGCGTAAATAACTTCTAACGCGTGTACATGAGTACACACACACATTTTTATAAATTTAAGATATTGTATATATTTAAGATTTTTATTCCGCAAATACATATAATACATAGATAAACATCCATGATCTGGACGCTTTGAACCCGCGACCTGTGGCGCCATGCACGACTATCCCAGCTACGTTACCACTGGGCCAGCCGGTCGTCCAGTATAAAGACATTCGGACAATAAAATTATGATCTACTGCGGTTCACCCCCACAGGTAAACACACAAAAAACCACAGACACAAAACAATAAAAATCAAAGGAGTGTAAAAGTATTTTGTCCCGAGAAGTAAGGATGAGGGTGGTTTTTTCAAGTCCACCTGCCCCAGGAGGTATTCCGGAGGGTCCAATGGGCAGTAATGGTACCGTGGGAACCCTCAGCAGCTGGGAGATAGCCATTTCAAATAAGTATTATACTTTTTTAAGTAAAAATTGTTTACAAACGCTTGGCTTGGTGAGTAATCTTGTAGATACATGACGAGAGCGTTACGAAAACGAGGCCGACGTTAATGGAGGAGATATATATACATACATATATATATATATATATATATATATTGAGTTGTATATTAATGTCTTGAGTTTACGCGAATGTTACTCCTTACAATAAGCCTACTTTTAAGTATTTTGTGTCCGTTTATTTAAGTATTTAACTAGCCCGACGTTTCAGGAGCTTCACAACAACCATGGTCACGGGTGGACTGGGATAACAGATGTCCTGATTACTTATTAGTTCTGTTTAACGCTAACAATTACCGATGTAATAAGTACTGTAGTCTTCTACGTTACTGAAGGTTTCAGCAAGAGCGAGAGCAGCGACCACGCGATTTCTTACTCATATTATTTATGTGAGATGATGATAATATGTGATAACAATAGCCCTTGGTGTAGGTAGAGCAACAAGTTATGGGCTTTATCGTTGAACGGGATAGATAGTGCGCGTCGCGGGCAGCGCATAATATAAATACAGAAGAGAAGCCAAAGGCCTGTGACTGCGAGCGTCCGTGTTAGATAATAGAGAAGGAAGATGAGCAATACTACACTATCTTTGTTTATTTGATCCCGCATGCGCATTGCGCTGAGAGAAAAGAATGAAAATAGAGACAGATATCAAACCACATTTCCTTCCTCTTTCAATTTAGAGGGAAAATTTGTAGTCTTCCCTACTCTGTATATAACATTATATCTGTGGGACAGCGGCAGGCACTGACAGGTAAGTATTGGGCCATTGATTTATTGGAATTTCACACCTATCAGTACTAGTTTTTTATATTGGTAAGAGGAAACGCACTTACAGGTCACCGCCAATGGGCCAATCCATGTCAGGGTGTGAATCTCGCGGCTCATGATAATGACGAATTCACTAAAACCACTAAGAGTGTCATTATTGAGGTGCCCCAAATCATCAAGGCAACTTGACCCTTACATCATCACGAGTTCTACACAGGGATTGTCTCGCACCACGGAACAGCCCCGCCAATTTCAAGCGTGCAATGGAGTGAGATCACCATCAGCATCTCCTCCTCCACTTATTGTCACCTCATGTTATGTTACGCGTCCATGTCGGAGGGCTACACAACTGTTTAACATGTGGTTGTAAGGATAATAATATAATCATAGTAATAAAATATTTATTATCTCCTACAAATTACAAGCATGTACTTAGTAGCAGTATGTAAACAGTGTTATGTACAGAGAAATATATGTGGAAGATCGGCACCCAAACTGCCATGTTAGGATGTTTGTGGTGAATGTAGAGTGTATTACAGATGTACTTGTAATATACACTTATTGTTATACACATAAATATATATATAATACAATGATAATGATAATATTTGTATCACCAGATAATATCCGCTCGCTGGCTACGCATCTCGTCTTACACCGTCGCCCCCTTCTTCCAGAGTTTTCCATCTCACCATTACGGGTCCACGGTCTATGCGTAGTTCGAGACGACAGATCGTATGGTTACGTAGATATACATACGTCCACATTCATATAAATATTTGTTTTGATATAGTCTATACACTACTATAATAATAGAACTACAAACATTTATTTTGATATAGATATTTTGACTGTTTTTTTTTTATTTCTGATAACCAGCCCAGAGTCAGAAAGTCGGCGATAATTACATACCCGTGACTCATGTTCTAGCGCATTCTATAAAAATAATTAAATTGTTCTCAGCTCAAAATACATCTGTCCTTTTAAATAAAATTACACTAATGGTCATCATTGGGCGGAAGATAAAAAACAAATCAAACAGAATTCATAGCTCAATAAAATTATAATGTATAAATTGAAAAGACACATGCTATTTCCGTATCTGTGTACTTAAATCGGTTAAACCGATAAAAAACCTCGCCCGCATACGAGAGCGACAATTAAAAAGAAATAAAACAAATCTCAGGTCGTCACTGTCAAAAACGGGCGGGAAAACAACTGACGTTTATTTTTTTTTACACCAACAGGTGGCAAAGGGTTAAGTTGCCTAATGCTCATTGCGGTGAAAGCGTGACAAACAGACAATATAAACATGTGCTAGGAGCGTTAATTAATTATAAGAAAACGTAAGCGTTCATTTTTTTTATAATCGAAAGGATTAATTTTATTCATAATAGAAAGTTGTTAAGTTTTTTTACGAAAATGCGACCAGAGCCAACACACAAAATTATATCTCATGTTAATTGAAATAGTCACAACACTAAACACAGGTAATTTAGTGGAATTGTTTTGAAAATAATCTGTTACAATATTATCAAATAAGAAGTATTATATGCTATTTAGAATAACATTTTTTACTATCAGTTAAATAAAAATACCAAGAGTTTTTTTCGATGGCGTTGGCCATAGAGGTACATAATATGGCTAAGTATTTTTTAAATATTTTATTATTAACATATAAGGCAAACGTGTTTGATCTTCCTTTGCATTTTATGTTACAAATATATAATAACCACTTTCGTCATTTAAAAACATTATAGCTATAATATTTTAGTGCATTTCATTCTTGAAAATGTATACTTATACAGGCAGGTAACTTGAGCAATAATTTTGATATTATTCAAAGGTTATAGAAAGAAACACTAAATTGTGTTGAAATTAAATTTTCAAGAATGAAGTGCACTAAAATGTTACAGCTATAATGTTTATAAATGACAAAAATGGTTATTATATATTTATTATATAAAATTGTTATTGCAGTAAAATTATGTATGTAACAATAGTACATAATACGGTAAAAGATAAGTTTATGTATATTCACACTTCGCACACGCACACACAAACACACACACACACACACACATACACACACGCACGCACACGCACAATACATACACTCCATCGAAATGTTACAAAAAAAAATTATTGGCTTTGTAACATATTTATAGCAACCTTATCGTTAGAATTGTTGTCTGTCGTTGGTTGATAAAACCTACTTGGAGGAGGCGACCACATCGTAATACTACCATTTAATAGTAAACGGAAATAAAGTTATTATATTAAGTAAAGCTCGCAGAGTTATTCTACGGATTTTTTTATACAGATTTTAATATTATATCTCGTCTCGCCCTGTGGAAGTTATGCAAAACCCTATGCACATATTATATCACATATTATTAATTCAAAATCAACAATCGATAAAGTTTAAAATGGCGCTTCTTCAGATAAAAGTCCAATTTGACACCTGTCAAAAGGTACATCATTCAAGGTCGTTGACCTCTAACCATATTATACAAACAATTTTGTACCCTAAATCACATTAAAATATAACCCAAATTGGAATAATCCACAATATATGTAACAAAGGTGATACCGTTTTTGAATTGGAACGCTGTAAGATTTCAATCTTTATGACATTGTACGTGGGTATATTTTCGTATGCAGTGTCAGCGTGTCCATCGTACGCGCATCTGCCTGGCAGCTGCCAAGATTAGATCGGACTTGTCAGTCCAAATCACTGAGATGGTAGGGTTAATTGTTTATATCTAGTATAATTGGAAGTGGGGTTGTTTGGTGATAAGGCATGCTGATGAAGACGTCAGGGGGCATGTCGTAGGTTGGATGGGCGACCACGCGAGAATCCGAAGTGTCATTAAAGATAAATATTTTTGACCAGGGATCCTAGCTCCGTAAATGTTGGTGGTGATTTTGTCACTACAAATTTTTATTTGAAGTTGTCCCATTGCTTTGGATGGATGTGGGGGATGCAAGGCGCGCCGTGCTCTCCGCCTATCCCATAAAGGAACGTACTTTGTTTCTGTTTAGGGGATAGCAGAAAATCGTATTATCCTTACAGATATATCTTACTTCCTTCACATAAATTATTCTCTTCACACAAACACGCCGATCGTGTGAAGAGGCTTTAGACGCCTATACGCTCATGAGCGATGTCATATCCGTTTCCGGTTATCACAGGGTGCGTGTCAGTAACTAGGTCACCGTCGGTGTTAGAATAACTAAATCGAATCTATACATATAAAATGTCCCCAAAAGCCGTCTTGTGTGATCGATTTTCCTAAAACCTCTTGTCATTTCAGACAGCCGGCTGTTGTTTAAGTACACGCGTTACTCGTAATTTCGGCTAAACTGGTCGTTGCGTGCATGTTGCTCTAGCTAGACAGTCCATTGAACAGGTAGGCAGTGTCGTAACATGGTGGCAAACCAGCAAATATACGTAGAGAAACTGATAGAGAAAAGTGAACAGTGGACTGAAAAAGGTTGTAGTGACTTCATTTACCGTTGTGTTCTTTATGACGGCACAGCTTTTTTTGTTCATACTTAGGGAGAAACGAGAAATCGGAGCCTTTCAACGACTATCAAAGCCCATGAACATCAACATAAATATGCCTACGCGTTGCCCTCCTTTTCACTCCCCACCCCTCCCAATGGGACACCTGCTTTTCTACAAAACTGAGACTATAGTATAGTCGGTCTGGTAAAAATGATCACAATTCAATATGGTCATGCAATTTTGATCCCCCTCGGGTGGGTGTAAAAAGTGTGGCCATACTTAACAGGCAATGTGGCACAAACGGACAGCCGGTTTTTACGTATATCGCTCTTAAATCGCCTCTGTGCAAGTTTTTATTGAAATTATTTTGAATTATTAATTTCTTTTGCCGTACAATGTAGCTACGTTTGATATTTAGGTATTCGGCCTCGTACGCAGCTTGCAGTCTCAAATAAACATAGCAAAAGTTATACTGCGTTACAGACCAACTGGGCACGATCCTAACTTAACCCAGCGGCACCTCTTGCTCTCACACCGCCACAGTGACAGCTATGCTGACGCGATTCCGACAGAACGCTGCAAAACGCTGTTATGTGTCGTTAGTAATCAGAGGTTCTGACTGCTTGTTTGCCTCCATATGTCTACTATAAGAATAATTGAACGTTTCTGAGGTAGCGCCGCGGTGCACTCTTTTTTAAGTTCGCAGCTGAATCGGGCCGGCGCCCGGGAAAGTACCTCTCTCTCACATGACTCCGACGCAACCTTTATCGTCGCGTTTCGTTCTCTTTGTGAGAGCTCTGGTTGGCACAAGCTCCCTCCCCCCCCATCTCTTGGCAGCACAGTGTTAATAGACCACCCCATGTGGGCACTAGCATCAATGATGCCGGAGAATCCCTCCCTGGACCTCCATGCTCGTGACCTGTACCTGAGTTAGGAAGTCTGGGCTGCCCTGCGTATTCTGGGGGCGGGAGGAACTTGGGCTTAACATACCGTGGTTGCATTCCAACTTAAATGCCGTCTTCTACCTACAGACGGAGAAGCCGGCTTTGTTCTTCTTGACCGAAATGCAGATATCTTCTCCGATTGAAACATCATACCTCTTGTACCCAGGTTATGAGCTAGTACATTCCTTTGTGCCCCATTCTGGAGTGTGTGCATACATCGGGGAGGATATCTGCTTTGGTCGCCTCTGCAATCTTGAAGAGAGGGATCGCTCCATCGACCGCCTTCGCCTCTATGCTTGTCGTTCTAGATCCCACAGTGGTAATGCCGTAACTGGGCGACTCCTGGAGCACATCGAAAATGCTACGGATGCCCTTCTAAAACAGATCCCAATCGCAGAGATCGTGGTTCTTGGCGTTTTTAACGCCCATCATGCTGAATGGCTAAACTCATGCATTACCGATCACGCGGGTAGATCTGCTAACGACTTTGCCTTAGCATATGGTTTAACACGACTGGTCTCATCGCCCACGCGAATCCCGGATGTGGAAGACCATACAAGGTCTTCCACTCCGAGATCCGGGGTGCTCGACCTCCTGCCGTCCGTCCGTCCAAGCCGGAAAGCTACCAGGTTTCTGTCGATGCTTCACTGGGCTCGTCAGACCACTGTCTTATCCACAATTCGATGCTAGTAAAACGCAGATTGCGGCCACGTTTCCTTGGCTGCCGGCGTGTCTGGCACTATAGGTCAGCATATTGGGATAGGATGTGTCTTTCCTTTGCGTCTTACTCATGGGGACGGATTTGCTTCTCGCTGGATGATCCCAACGCTGTTGCTGATGTGGTGCAACAAGGAATGGAGCTCTTCATTCCGCACTTATCGGTACCCGTTGCTGGTAAATCACAGCCATGGTTCAATCGCTCCTGCAGACTGGCGTTACGCCGTTACCGGTCTTGGGCTATTGCGACAGCGTCCCAGAACGAAAAAACGAGCACATTCAAAAGGGAGTATAATCACGCCTCCAGGTCCTACAAAAGAGTTATCGCTGGGGGAAAGGTCGATTACACCAGCAGAATTGCCGGGAGGCTGGTTCGCCTTCCTTCTGGAACTCGTACTTTCTGGTCCCTCGCCAAGGTTGTCCTAGAGATTTTTTCTCTGCCATCCTTACCATCTCTGCACCGGAATTATGACTCGTTGGCCCATGTCGCAGAAGAGAAAGCCAATCTCCTGGGCTCTCTATTTGCATCCAACTACCTTGGATGACAGTGCAACTCCACAGCCTACTATCCAGCGGTGTGAACACTCAATGTCTGATATTGACATTGGTCGGCAGAGTACTGTGCGCAAAACGCTACTCTCCTTGGACATCCACAAGTCCAGTGGGCCCGATGACATCGCGCTTATTGTGTTGCGGATACGTGCTCCGGAGTTGACACCGGTGTTACCATACTCCTACTCTGTTGGCGTCATCCCAAGTTCTATGAAGACGGTTTTGGTACACCCAATCCCTAAAAATGGTGACCGCTTGGATCCATCAAACTACCGACCTATTGCGATAGCCCCCTTGTTCTCTAAAATTATAGAAACCAGCCAGCTCCTGCGTTATTTAGAGAAACACCAAATCATTGTTGACCGACAATACGGTTTCCGTAAGGGACGCTCGTCTGGCGATCTATTGACCTACTTAACGCACCGGTAGGCGGAGGCAGTTGAGACCAAGGGGGAGGCACTGGCCGTTAGTCTGGATATAGCGAAGGCTTTTGATCGGGTCTGGCATAAAGCGCTACCTTCGAAGCTTCCATCTTACGGACGGCCTGGGACTGGGTCACTATTGACAGATCGCAGCTTCAAGGTCGTCGTCGATGGTGCATGCTCGGAACTTAAATCTGGCAATGCTCACAAGGGTGTGTTCTGTCTCCCAAGCTGTTTCTTCTGCACATCAATGATATCCTACAAACCAGCAGCATTCATTGTTAGGCAGATGACTGCACTGGTGATGCACTAAACACTGGCTGCACGAATATTTCCCGGGCAAACGTCACCAAGTATCGGAACCAAATTGTATCTGAAGTCGAGTCTTAATTGAAGTCATGGAGTGGGGCCGACAAAATTTAGACCAATTTAACCCCAAAAAGACACAACTTTGCGCGTTTACCGCTAAAAAAACCCCCTTCTCCGTATCTCCTCGCTTCGAAAGTAATGGGATTCTTGTAGTGGACATATCAAGAAACGTTCCATTCCGCGGTCATTTGGAGGCGTAGGCTAAATTACTTCAAGAGGCTGGGTGTGCTCAATAGGGCGAAGCGGTACTTCCCGTCACATAACCTATAGTAGGGATACTATAAGCAATTATATGGCTGCAATTATACAAGGCGTAGGTCCGACCGCATAGAGAGTACTGCTCTCATCTTTGAGCTGGTGCCCCCAACTATCAACTGGCCCCATTTGAATTTATTCAACATAGAGCGACTCGAATCGTTGACGACCAGGTTGTTTCCGTGCAGCTTGATCCTTCGGCACTACGAAGAGATGTTGGCGCAAGCGCAGTTTCTTATCGCGCACAACATCGATATAGAACCAGCTGCCACCGTCGGTCTTTCTGAACCGGTACGATATAGGGTTCTTCAAGAAAAGAGCTTACTCCCATCTTGAAGGACGGCAACGCGCCTGTATAACCACGGGTCATGCGGATGTCTGTGGGCGGCGGTAGTTACTTACCACCTGCTCATTTGCCCCTTACCCTATAAAAAAATTAAATTCTCGTGATATTTTATTGCGTCAACATGCTTTTTTTAAATATTCCATCGAAGCCTTTGGTTATTGGGCATAGAATTTTGACTTATTTTCAATGCGAAATTTTTAAATCCAAATAAAACTGCAGCCAAAAATATTTACAGACAGAATATTGAAATAGTATAGGCATTTCTGACGACTTAATATTTTTTTTCGGACCTGAACTTGAGGCTGTGGAAGGGAAGAGAAGTCCAATACAGCTTCATCGGATTGCTATGAGTGCTAATCGGGCGACGAGGCGAGGTCGGGTCGAAACGGGGGGGGGCTCCCCCTCTTTCCCGTAGATGGGAGGGATCCATCCCGATATGAGAGTAACTTAATACACCGCTATGCAACACCGGGATATACGAATGTGTTGTACTCACACAGAGAATGTACGTAGAGTAGGGATACAATAAGCAATTATATGACGACGACTGGTTCTCGTGGTGGAATAAGGAAGGTAGATGAGAAAGCGGCACTGTATTTGTCCTTATCTATATTATCTCTATGGTTGACTTCTCTACGCCATCATCTTTTACAATCTGTAACAGAACTGGCCCATTAAACCACGAATAAAGATAATACGTATATTTCGTTAGAAATATAATAATTAGTATTAGTATAACCAATTTAATTAGGATTTAAAGTAAAAATCTATTTCAAGTTTTAATACGTGTTGACAATTCTAAATGATTATGGCGACCTAACGATATTTGACGAACACGTATGAAGATGTCAAGGGGTGCTTATCGTGAGAAGATTAGATAATTGTAACTTGTAAATAGTTATATTAAATGATTATTAAAGCTTAGCTTAAGATCAATTCATGGATTTAAACGATGAAAATTGCCCTATATATTATATAGAGGAAGAGCAATGCGGTAAATATGAACTAAGCTGAGCGAAGCGAGTCCTTAGACAGTTCTACAACCTGTACATTTTTTTAGTACGCTTTATGGAAAAAACTATTCCATCTCGAGGTTGTTAAGTATGTCTAGATGTTGTTTTATGCAAAATAAAACTAAAATATCTTATGCTGAACTTTATGCAAGTATTATCATCAGTAATTTTGTGAATGGTGGAAAACTGAAGGTACTTATTGCGACCATAGGGATCGTAACTGCCTGGCAAGGGAGGTCAGCAAGAAGAAAATTGTTTAAATTATAAATTAATGTGCATATACTCGTATGTTGGCACTTGGCATTTGCAGCATTTTACCTATTTGCGGTACCATGAACGGTATTTTAGATTAATATTTTATATATTTTAGATTAATATTTTATATATTAATCTAAAATACCGTTCATTGAGATTAATGTTTTATATATTAATCTAAAATACCGTTCATGGTTGTCGCCATCGTAAAAAAAACAATTTGTTTAATTAGTGTTAAAATTATGCAGTATTGTTTATTATTAATTTTAGCAAATATCACTTCACACTATTCCATTGTTTACATAAAATTTATTTTCAAATAAAATTGTTAATTATATATATTTAATTAATATTAATTTTAATCATTAATCAAAGTTATAAAGAAATATAATACTCAAAATAATTCAGAAATCACATGATTTGAATAATATTAATTATTGAAAAAGCAACTATTTAAATAATTTGCAATCTGTAGATGGCAAGAACAGACATAGCGACTTGATTAAACGGCAAAAAAATGGAACGATTATGTTCCTAATTTAAAAATAAATTGGCAGCGCGCGAAATCCGTCCAGAAATTGTAAATGCAGCTATCCGAAAGCAAACGCTGCCGCGATTCGGCGCTAGCCGCCGCCTATTATAAATAATTAATGATTCCGCTTGCTCTTATGCACGATAAAATGCCATTACGGTTTTCATTGGGGGTTTGCAAAAAACATCGCAACCGCCGTCGCCCGAACCCGTCCCTGCAAAAAATACGCTTAAAAGAGTGCGCGGACATCGCTGAAATTCCCGCGATTTCTTATTGCCGCTTGATCATTTGACTCCAACCATTATCTGTGGAATTAACAACGGTAAAAAAAATACAGATTCGATAAAGGTATATTCGTGATGTCGGCGACAGTTTTTGTCATATCTCGAGAATATGGCGAGAACGAAAAACCGACATAATTGCGTCAACGTAATAAATATCGAGCTCATGAAAATTCAACAAACATTATCTTACGAACGAGATGAAAAAAGCGCGGCCCCATGCGATATGTCATTGCACAACTACACTGCATAGATGAAAAAAAATATCTCAGTGTTTGCGCGCGTTAAAAAAGCCAGTCATTTATCCATTGAATTCCTTTCGTACGTGGAAAGAGGTTTTAATATCTGAAATGACAGATGCGTCAAGCATAACGTGCGGACTGAGTAACGTATAAAATAAAAGAAGTCTCTGAACAGTGTAGGACGATTTGCATATTCACACACAATCATTGTTATGAGCTAAAGTCAGACAAAGGAGCGGTTAATACGGATCTTAACTTTTTGCTAAGAACGTTTCAGGACGATTGTTTTTTTTTTTTTTCTAAACGAACGCATCCTTTTTATGAATGCTTAATAGTGTTTGTGAGTCCGTAAAATATTATCTTGACAATCTAAAGGCTTAACAAAAAATTATAAGCGCCAACAAATAAAGGTGCGCGCGTATCTATTATCATAATGAAATGAAATCTGATTTTTTTTAATAACTAAAAACTGAGCACAAACAATGATTCGCTAATCAGCCAGTCGGACGACTGACAAGTGTTGCCAAATTTTGATCTGTTACTCTAACAATCTGGCAACGAAAACACAAGATTTTCTTTGATGACGCGGGTAACCTATTTACGCGCTGCCTCCAGCTCTGGGTGGGGTTGTGTCGTGTGTGGCACTCGCGACACTCGATAGTGCCGCCTGTCTTATACTAAAAACAACACGAGGGCCATCAGTGCCACGTTTGGTGATGTGCTGCGAAACATTCAATCATCAAGCACATCCTCACCTCCAGTGTCCAGAGAGAGAGGCCGATCTAAAAAACTGCTGGGGTCGTTCTGTAGTCCGGCGGTTGTTAACTTCGTGACAGTACAATGGGGTGAGGTTCCCATCCGCGCCCCCCATCAAATGAAAAAAGCGCCTTCTGCAAACTATATACCTATATCCCAAACCTCTTCTTGTAACAGATGTATAGTCTACATCCCGGAAGGTCCCATAGGCTTCGCCCAGGCTGAGCTGACCTGCCCACGATGGTTCAAGCCTTGTCGTGGTAGTGGGGCTCTGTAGCCTGGGGTGATCCGAGACACCTTGGGCGAAGTCAATTGATCCGAGGAGGTGGCGGCTCTTAGTACCCCTCCTATAAGAAAAGGGGACTAAAGAGCGGCGCCCTCGCGCACTGGGCAAGGGGCGAGGATGGGAACCTCGCCCTATTGCACTGTCCCAAGATCGGTGGAGTTGTCATGCGGTGCAGGACAACCCCATCTGTGGAGGTGGCGTCGGTCCTTTCGGGGACTGACTTTCGTCGAGGTGCCCTGATGATTTGCTGTTCTGGGACACCTCACCAAAGGCAGCACTGGTGGCACTCGCGGTAGTTTTTGTGAGTATTCGGCACTATATAATATGCCGCGAGCCCCACACACCGCTGGACCACACCCAGAGCCAATGAAAGCGCGTAAATGCGTTCTCCGCGGCAACAAAAAAAAAAGGGCTAACCTACGAAGCTGACCTAGTGTTATATTTTTTCTTTAGATTTTTTCCGGAGGGATGCAATGTTGCATTTCACATGCCATAACAGTTCGTCGGCCTAATGAAGACCTTTGTGTCTTGCTAGTATAGTTTACCAAAACCTGTATAATTTTTATCGTACGCGTAACGCATAGCTATCACTTTCGAGGTATTTCTCCTGTCGCGCTAACCCAAAGCAGCTGCAATGCGTGGCACTGCCTCTCAGAGCAATGGCTACTCGCCAGTGAATTTAGATGCGTTCATTTTAAGACATTTGTAGAGCAACATTTGTTAGCAAGAGGTAGTGCCATGCTGCATTGCATCGGAATTGGGGCGGCACGACCGCGGAGTAACTTTCGCTCATCTGATAGCGTCGTATAGTGACTCTTATGCCATCTCGTTTACTGTGGTGTGAGTTTCCGGTGACTCATCGGAGAAGGAGCAGGAGTACGGCACATTTTCATAACAACTATGAGGATGTCTATGAGCGTTTGGTCTTGGTTGTCATCAATAGGCTCCGAATTGTCGTTTATCGCCTTATACCATAGAGAAAAAAAAATGCAAAATATACTAATATGCTATGTTATAAACTAGCGACGCACCGCGTATTTACTCGCGTATTTCTCTCATACTGGTCGCAGTTTTATGGTACATATAGCCTTCCTCGCTAAATGGGTACCATGTTTATCATTTAAAAATGTAACATTTCTTTACTCATGATTGCACTAAAGATGTTATAAACTACTCGTGTTGTTTGAAATATTTCTTTAATTAGACCAGTAACTCCCGAATCATCGCGCAGCCAAGCTCTTCGGCCTCATTATACTCGTACTAGTAAATCATCGCGCAGCCGACCTCTTCGGCCTCATTATACTCGTACTAGTAAATCATCGCGCAGCCAAGCTCTTCGGCCTCATTATACTCGTACTAGTAAATGTTATACGCCACACAAAACGACAGTTTCAGTCGGGGTGCTTACGTCCAGCAACGAGACACCGTCACGCCAGGTCCCCAATGAGTTTCGTAGATTTTCATTCAAACAAAATAAATATTTTAGAAAAGAAAAAAAAGTACCATCACACCTGTTGTCCCCGAAGAGGTAGGCAGAGGCAGTAGTACATTCACAACTCGTAAGTCCAGTAGATATACTAGTACAGCCTCGACTAGACAAGGTACTGAGACACATTCCGATCCCGGACAATGTAACGCGTGCTCAGAATAATCAGAGAAACATTTAATAACAGTTGCCTGACCTGGGGATCGAACATTTATTACACCACAGGGGCGATAAAATATAACTGAAATTAGGCCAAGAAAATATTTTTACTGTCCAACTAGCGAATTTGCGATAATGGCAGGTACATTAAAACCTTCCTCGGAGATCGTTCTGTCCATCGGTGAAAACCATATAAGAATACGTTCTGTAGTGTTTACTAATCAATCGCAAGCAGACAGACAGTTCTTGGGGAATTTGTTTTAATGTGCGTATAGATGTAGGAGTGATATCCGTAAACTTACGAAGCCAACACCACGGGGTCATTGACTATGAAATGAATAATACCCCCACACCAACACCGGCAGTTGAACAGATAAGTTTGAGGCAGTTTTTACTTCTTTAATAAACCCCGCTGCATTTGAATAAGAAGGTTCGAAGGCGCCAACCCCGCGCCCCCCCCCCCTCCTCTCGAGGCTCCGGTCCGTCTGGCGGCGTAAAAACCGCGTACGGCACGGTAGGGATCCTTGGGAAACGAGTCTTTGCTCTAGAAATTTACTTTCTAATTTTAGGAAACGAACTAGTAAGTGCCTCACAAGCTGAAAATTTTTGGGAAAGTCTTTTATATCCTACTAGATGTGCCCGGTGGTTCTATCTGCATGAAATGAACCTACCTGGAGATAATTATAATATAAAAATCATGTTACTCTAGGTTGTAATGCAGAACAAAAATGTTTTTTGTTTTTTTTTTAGAGTATAATCAAAACCTTATTTTATTGGTTTAGTTAATGTGCACATTAACCGGTTTCAATCCTAGCCCTGTCCTCAGTATAGCCGGAGAAACACTCCGTCCCGTTGGTGATCTCCATACCCCAATTTTTGTGTGAAGGAATATCAAAGATTATTTGTAAAAAAATGTACTTACTATGCTTATGAAAGTTAATAATTGCAGTGTTAAGTAGAAAATATTGAAAACCACTTAGGATTGTGTTTATACTTATGTGGTGGCAGCAGAAAGGTCAATGATTTACTCCCTCACTCAGGAGATTTTGAATTAGGATTTTCTTGGACGTAGGCAACGTATGTTATTGATTCTTCCCCTGATTCTTCTCTTACAGATATAGTAATTTTTCTTACGCCCGACGATGTTGGCACGGTTCGGCTAGTTTATGACATTAGTAAGATCATATCGGGAACCCTCTGCGCTAACGCTTCACATCTGGCAGGTTTTTAATTTACCTTTTGTTCTGTTTTTACGCGGACATAGTTATTGTGTATAAGTACATATATGTGGCCAAGTTTATACATATATTAGCATAGCCCGCTTTTTACCGCCGCTATTTAAATAGGTTTGGTATTTAAGGGGGGG
>JAFELO010000655.1:45504-77023 GCA_017140195.1 Eumaeus atala | reverse complement strand
ATTACTTTAGCTTACATCGGCCTGATGTGACGACGATGCCAGAATAGATAGAGACAATCTAGAATATTTAGTAGGGTTTTCCGTGGGGGTACGCAGACGCACCCCGTGGGCCCCACCAAATGTAGAAAGTAGAGAAGAGAGTGCAAAGAATTTTGAACGTTGTCTTCCGTAAGTGTTAGTATGACGAGGCTTTGCGTGTCCCAAAAAAGATGAAACAATAAAGACCTGCTATTGTGTTTTTTACGTTTTACGAAGAAGATATGATAAAACGTATAGGACCGACTGACAGGCAGTGGAAGTAAAGATAAGCCCAATACAGCCTCACCGGACTGCTATGACTGCTCATCGGGCGACGAGACTATGTTTGGGGTCGAAAAGTGGTCCGACTTACCACTCTCTCGCAGATGGAAGAGATGCATGCCGATATTAGTATGTTCTAAATATCCATTTTTAATATTATTGTCATGGCCAGCGAGATCGAGAGTTCCCGCATCCGGGTGACTCTGATATCGAGGGCAGCTCTCGCGCGGTAGGCTTACGGAGAGGATTATTACTAGGTGAGTGAGGTATTAAGAGGGAAAAATTGGAAACTCACAAAAGTTTAGTAATAAACCTTAGGTCTGAAGTTTTCTCCAAGCCTATGCTATTTCGGAGCCGTTTCTATGATAATGTTTACCGTATCATTGTAGTGACTCAGTATTTTTTGTTAAACTAAATCAAAGCAACGACACGTCATTACAACCCACTGGGGGTTGTAATTACTATCTGTGTTATTAATAGTAATTAAAAAACGCCACCATTTTAAATGCGAATACATTCAGAACGCGTTAGCTATGTGATGGTACGTACATTTAAAACACCATACACTTTTTACATGCAGCAAGAACTGAATAAATGGATAAATGAGCGACGTCATTATACAGATAGTTTTTGCGTCTGGTAACACTCATTACGGCGTTTCCTCCCGCGCTTTCTTGAAGAAAATTAAAGAGGCACATTAATGCTTCGTATGTCGCGACGTTTTTGCCCGACCCGGCGGCGTTGTGGGACTGTTTTTGCCACCAACATCGAGTTCTCAGACTATGGTGCAAAAACCCATGGTGCAGATCTGGAGAATCTTAAACAAAAACGTTAGTCCAATAACCGGCCGAGTTGTTATGAGTTCCATTCGGTTTTTACATGTCAACGATTTGCATTAGTCCGCCATATTGGTGTTCGCGAAATCGGCGGGAAAATAACGGTGACATTTCTGCATCTCGATTAGTAAATTGAAAAAGTTTTCAAAGGCTTGTTATAAAAACGATATAGGTAGGCCGATTATAGGTATATTTAGATAATATTCTGATTCTGAATAATCAAATTGATTTAAAATTTTAATCATTACGTTCAAAGGCAATGTGTGCCTCTTGTTATATCGGCCAAGATCGTTTTAAGCGATGGTGGCCATGCATGACGCTACCCCATCAGATATGTATAGGTGTTAGAAGGAAAAATATTTATCTCGTTAGATAGGTAATGCATAAATAGATCGAAAACTATTTATCTAGTAAGATAGGCAATGTATTAAATATTTTAAGATTTGAATTCTTATTTGCTCTTAGTCTAATTAGATAATGTTACTCTGAAATTGTTGTATCTACTTTTGCTAAGAATTGTTTTCAGGGTCTAAAGACAATGTCACAAATATTTTGGTTATATTATCTCACTTCTTTCCAATATTTATGATTTTATGTGAAGGGAAACCTATCATTTAGGTTTCCTTGATAGATAGACGAACAACAAAGCGATCCCAAATGGGTTCCTTTGTCCTTTTGGAGAGATTAGATCCCTAAAACACGGAGGTCACAATGTTATCAAATTTGATAAATATCTCAGTTATCTAATCATCTAATTAATAAATAAGCCGGACCCCACCATAATTCGATCCTAGTCATGGCGGTGGGGCTCAGTAGCCTGGGGCGAACCCGGGTAAACACAATTCAACCGTGGGGGCTGCTCATTGTACCCCCTTATGAAAAGAGGGGACTGAAGAACAGGAGGAGGAGGCGCGCTTTCACGCATTGAGGCAAGGGGCGAGGATGGGAACCTCATCTACACTGTCTTAAAGCAGATGGCGTAGTCCTGTGGTGCTGGGCAACCCTTCTGTGTAGGAGGCATCTGTCCCTTACGGGACTAACTAGCCGTCGAGGTCTACTGGCCAACGAATTATAGTTCCAGGGCGCCTCACCAAAGACGGAACTGATGGCACGCGCGGTGGTTTTTGTAGGTATTCGGCACCTTAATGAGCTTGCGTTGCCCTCCTGTCATCTCCCCGTTGGTCCACCGGCTACTCACAAACCGCACGAAACGTGACAGCGACGCTGTCACTTTCCGCGGGTATAGAGTGAGCGAGAAATATTTCCCCGGTCGTGCCGGCCCTATTCTTTTGCATAGGAGGATGGAACAAGACACACTCCTATGCAGCATGGCACTAGCTCCTCCTAAATCGTTGTAATGTGAGAATATACATCGTCACACTGACTGAACTATTCACCGATTTAAAGTCCGCAGGTTGCGAAAGGTTATATCAACGATGGCCGAAACCACAACATATTAGGGACTACTCTTTTTATCATTGTTTATGTGTCTAGATTATTTGATCGTATCGAGCGTTGTGCTACAACATATGTCGGCATACAGTGCCATCTATTTAATGCTTAGGTGTACCATACAAATACAACACATGAAGAAATTTCAAAAGTTACAATATTTACTTATTATAATTGTTTTATATTATATCAACCAGAAATTATTTATTTTAATACCTAATATTTTTATTAATTACTATCCTATGTTAAATATTTTCATTGTCACTTATACTTTTTAATGTGATAATATTGTAAAATCCTAAAAATATTATAGAGTGAAAAAGATGAAATATATTAATAACATAGAAGATATACACATCTTTAGATTATTTTTAATTTATGTTACATATAAAAGTTTTTTCATTGTATTTATACTTGCAACACTTTTTATGTGCTCTAATCAAAAGCAGTCAAAAGTCAAATTTGAATTCTTGTTTGAATGCGTCAGTTTTGTAACGACTAAAACTGCCGTAAAGCAACTTTTGAACCGTGAGAGAATTCAATAATTGTTATTGAATAATTCTAGTATTTATTTTATGAAAGGAATAATCTTAGCGTGTGTTAATATATGTAAACTGTGTTAAGTGTGATTTAACAAGATGACGTCGGAAAAAGCGTGTCGAAAGGAAAGAAAAGAAAATCAGAATATACAAGTGTTTGTGAGGCTAAGGTGATAAACAATCGAAGAATATAAAGTCTAAATTTGTGTATAGAATGTTAAAATTTATGTGACTCTCTCTACGTTTCACATATACTTATTCTTAAAAACACTAAATGATCATGGCACACTCGATATTAAAATTGAATGTATTCATATTCAGTTTTAAGCATATCTTCCAGTTTTATGCCCTGTAAAATCAATTTTGTAATGTCGATAATGAATACAATCAATTTAATAATTATTTTTATTTTTGCACCAACTGTTGAAACTCCCTTATGTGTGAATCTCTTAATTTGCAGCTTGGATAAACTTAACTGTGATAGACAGTGTAGGCCTACCTCAATAGACATATTCATCATATCATTAATATTATAGAATATTCATCACCTCTACACAACAATTGGATATGTTTTAGTGTTATTCCTCAACACCTGATCAGCTGAGATATAGCACTATTTTCATGACAAAATTTGGTTACATCATTTTACATATAGTTTCATTTACGTATGCAGGAATATAAGCTTGATTTTTGTCTGTGCAAGGTTACTCACAGAACTTTTTCCTGCATATTTTCAATAGTGACTGTGCAAACTGGCTGATTCATCCAAAATATTAAAAATACATTTATTATAGCAAATTATAATTATGTTCTTCATTATTTATAGAAAATTCCTATACAATGTATAACAAAACCCCCGTTGTTCCTTTTAAACATGTACACATACTTATAGGTGTGCCGTTACCATAAACAATAATTTGATAAAATATGGGCAATAATAATTAAATAACTATAAAAAAAACTTTTGCAATTATGTAAATTTCTTTTCAAATGGCTATGTTGCCACGGCTGATTGTAATATGATCAGTTCATGACTTGACATCTACTACACTCAGGTTCCACACATTTCCAATGTAGTGATTAATTCACTAAACCTATCAGGCCCATCGGGTGGGACATTTTAATTAACGAACTATAGTGCTTAAATATTTATTTTGTATTTTCAAGATGACAGTACTACTAAATGACATGCACTTTTACGAAAACAGGGTTTTGGTTACATATTGTATAGTAAGGCTGCCATGTCCCACTATTGGGCGAAGGCCTCTCTACTCTTTCCGCACCTCTCTGTTCATAGCTACATTGGGCCAATAATCTTTTTGAAAGGAGTCCAGCTCATCTCGCCATTGTCAACAGGGTCTGCTGTGTGGCGTCGTGGCATTCCAAAGGGTCCAGCATGTTAATGATTACCTTTGTAATTCCTGTGACATTAATTACTGGACATTTGAAAACATATTTTATTTGTTCTGTCGGCTTGTTCAATTAGGTGACAGTGTTGAGTCAACTAAAATACTTAAGTTGATTAAATAAACTAAATTACTTAAGTTGATTAGTAATCATTACTTGTTACATAGGGCCTGTGCAGCAAGCAATAGCTGCTCAATTGGCTCTGTTACATTGCTGTTTTTAATTTAATTAGTAATTAAAAATACATCTCGCCTTTAGTGGATTGTGGGGCAGCAGTATACATTCTTGCACTGTAAGAATGTTTATGTGTTTTAAATGGTAGTTTGGGAGGTGTACCAAAATAAATATTCGATTATGAATCTGTTACAAGTAATTATTACATCAATTGTATCATCAAAATCATATGGAAACCTTAGAAATGGCATCCATGAAGATGTGTTGCACTATCCTTCCAAAGCATAGTTGGTCTTTGTGAACTGTGGCACTATTTACAATATTCTCTGATGAGTAGTCATATGTATTTTGCTCTTTAGCTGCTAAACATATCCAAATGTAGAAAATGCTTTTAATGTTAAACAAATTTTTTAATGTTTTAAATTTGTGCATGCATTGTGTTCACATGGTGTGACATGAGTGAGACCTGTGAGATTTACGAACAATGTTGTAACTTTACCTTTCTCTTTATGTTGTAGGCCACTGAACCAAAGGGAGAAAGATATCAAGTCCCTAGGGGTTGTGGAAGTTGTGAATGGGCGGGAGGTAGTTGTTCGTCAGTCCCACCAGACATTGCACACAAAGAAATTTACATTTGACCGAGCATTTCCACCACAGTCAAAACAGGTACCATTTGTTAAAAAGTACTGCAATGATTTATTATATTTATATTAATTTATATGAAATGGTTATCTTAACATTTGTACTATTCTTATTCTATTGCTTGACAAACAAGCAGTTTGAACCATATACATAGGTTGTTGCCAGTGTCCATAAATATGTGTAGAAGTTATGCGGATCTCTAATGGGCCACAGGAAACTCACATACTGCATGAAAAGCGTCAGAATATCATTCGCTTCGCGGCATATCGTGTGAGCAGGAGGTATCTTCCAGATGATACCGGCATGTGGCATGCTGATGCCACCTCCTTCTAAATTTTGCATTTTGAAATTTTTAATTTTTACATTAGGTTTAATGCTCAGCTGACATCATGTACAAAAATAAATTTAATAACTGCAGAGTACAATTTGTTCTCTCCATGACAGTGTAGTTCTGAGTTCACTACCATACCATAGCATAACATTTTATATATTTCATTATAATCAATATTTTTATACATTTTTTTTTTTACATTTTCAATAGAAATACGTATAGTTTACAACTAGACATGCACGACCTGGGCGCGTCCTGATACGCGACCTCGGCTGTAACTTATAGTTTACAACTGGACATGCACGACCTCGACCTGGGCGCGTCCTGATACGCGACCTCGGCTGTAACTTATAGTTTACAACTGGACATGCACGACCTGGGCGCGTCCTGATACGCGACCTCGGCTGTAACTTGCTTGTCGTACCTGATACGCGACCTCGGCTGTGACTTGCTTGTCGTACCTGATACGCGACCTCGGCTGTAACTTGCTTGTCGTACCTGTTACGCGACCTCGGCTGTAACTCGCTTGTCGTACCTGATACGCGACCTCGGCTGTAACTCGCTTGTCGTACCTGATACGCGACCTCGGCTGTAACTCGCTTGTCGTACCTGATACGCGACCTCGGCTGTAGCTCGCTTGTCGTACCTGATACGCGACCTCGGCTGTAACTCGCTTGTCGCACCCGTGAATGTTACCACACCCCAGTTAGTCGTCTCATTTAACTATGTTACAATGTTATTAATTGTAATACATATTTGTATCTTAAGTTTACGCGAATGTTAGTCATGTCAACTTTACAGCGACCATGGTCCGCCCGTGACCATGGATGCTTTAAAGTTTCTGAAACGTCCGGCTACATAAATAATGAAATAAACCGCGATAAAATCCGTAAAAGTAGTTATATCATTAATAATATTTTTGTATTGTTATTCTCAGGTAGAGGTATACCAGGAGGTGGTGAGTCCGCTGATCGAGGAAGTGCTTGCAGGATATAACTGCACCGTGTTCGCCTATGGACAGACCGGCACGGGCAAGACGCACACCATGGTGGGAGAGGCTCCTACTGATGAGATGACATGGCAAAATGTATGTTAAAGAACAATAATAATAATTCATTAACTATCAACGAACATACAACAAGACAGAACCGAGTGCCGCATGTAACAATCCTTACATATTTGCCTTGCTTCCGCCTCATCATAACAATTGTTAGTCATCTCCACGGGACACCCAAGCCCGTGTTGCAGTATGTTCTTTGACCAGAATTGAAGTCCAGTGGAGCAGTAGGATGTGAGAGGGTTGCTTCCTGTTAAACCACCCATCAACAAAATTACATAAATAATCATAAAAACTTGTGCTGGATGTTAATTGTTTATACCAAAATTTTCAATGTCGTCATTTCGCAAAATTTTTCGCTTTTATTGTTAGCACTATTCCATATCCTATTGGCGAGACAGGTAAGCATTAAAATTCTATTGGTACCATGTCTCCAAGAAGCTATCAGCAGCTCACAAACCAACCAACATCATAGCCATCAGTTTACTTGGCTAATATGGGAGGGAATGCTCCCGAGAGAATATCCGATAACACGCGCAGAATAGGCTCGCTGAAGTGGCAATGGGCAGGTCACGCACTCAAGAGAACAGTGGGTGAACAAGAGTGGAGGCCACGTTTAGGAAAACGAAGTGTTGGTCGACCGTTCACCAGGTGGGAAGACGATCTCCGTGCAGTAGCTGGTCTGGGATGGATGCGAGTAGCAGGAGATCGGTCGTCTCGGCGTTCATTGAAATGATGATGATGGAGGCTGATAATGATGATGATTTTGAGAGCGGTTGTCCCAGTTGTTCTGGCCCAATTTGGCAACACGGCAGTATTGTCACTAGCTATCCTCTTTCTCTTCAAAGAAATATGTTTATTTGTAGGACCCATTGGCGGGCATAATTCCCCGAGCTCTAAGCCAGTTGTTCGACGAGCTCCGCATCTCCAACACGGAGTATACGGTGAGGGTGTCATACCTGGAGCTCTACAATGAGGAGCTGTTCGACCTTTTATCCGGCTCCGATGACAACTCCAAGCTGCGGATATACGAGGATGTCACAAGGAAGGGTTCCAACATTGTCAACGGACTGGAGGAGATAACGGTGAGTTTGACATTTGTAAGAAATTGTGCATCGTTATGTTTCCGCATCGGCATAGCAATTATGTGGATGTTCATGGGCATTGGTAGTCGTAAAAAGACCCCGATTTCTCGTTCGAGGGCCATTACGACTACAATGCGGCACCCCTTACGAAAACGTGCCAAACATGCAGTGATAATGCCGAGGCGCAAAGAAGTTCAAAGTTCCCTCTCGTTTTCCGGATACTCGCATCTCGCTCACACGGCCGGGCTCTTACTTTAACTAAGCAGCAGCCCTAATCAAATCAATGTCGACTTTATTAGGCTGTACTTAACAAATTGTTTGTTTGCAGGTGTACAATAAGAATGAGGTGTACAGGATCATGGCCCAGGGGCAGGAGCGGAAGAGGGTTGCCTCCACACTCATGAACGCACAGTCCAGGTACGTGCGATACTCATCTGTAAATGCTACACAGCCGGTTGTTGGTACCCCACCAATTGTTGGCACTTTTGTGATTGAACCTTCATTTTGATTATTTTTTCTCACTGACTGGATTATTAAAAAAAAAAAAAGAGATTGGAAGCAAGAACCGACTAAACATACAATTCTATAGGTTTAAGACCGAACATGATTGTGATGAATATTAATTATGTAATATTCGTGGCCGAATTTCGACTACGTCGGCCATCTCTATATATACTGGCCAAATAACCTAGGCTCGGTTCACGCTGAAACGGTGTCCGTGACATTGGAGCAAATAGCCATAAAAATTTCAACTTTATTGTCAATACTGTAGTACCGCACGCACGTGCGTGGTTCCTGTGACTCTTGCGAAGCTGGAAACGAAACTATTTATTATAACAATGAACACGAAGTTAAGAATAATACGACTCTGCCCTCGGATTCCTCTACCCATTCAGGTGTGAATAGAGCCTTATGTACCAAAAAAGGACCAGGCAATTTCTTGGCTCGTTGCCTTGTTCTACACAACATTGCCGGGGGTTGTTTTATTTACTATCAGTAAAAATCGAAGCTTTGCGAGGGCTTGTGAGATTTTAATGTTTTTTTTTTTACGTATAATAAGTGTAGACATTTTACATTAATTTATTTTTGTTAAAGATTGTACCCAAGAGATTTGATTTATGGTTCTTCCGAAAAGTGTAACATGCACCAGAAACATTTATTTACAAAAATACTAAGATAAAACACTACATATTGAACTCTCATCTTAGATCGACCGTATACGGTTTAAGTTGTTTTTACAAAGTAAATTCCATACATAATTAGTCACAAGTGTTTTAAATACTTTAATAAATAATTCAAATATTTTTAAAAATTGCACAAGTTAAATAGTGCACATATTTACTTGTGAACTGTCACGAGATGGTGACTGTGAATCTTGGTACTTCGTACATCAGCGGCCACAAAATATATTGGTCATTTGGTTATGGGACAAAATAACAAAGTAACATTAAAAACATACCATTGAATAGCAGTCCAAAATTATGAATTACCCGGTGTCGCGCACATTATCAATATACATCTAACTTTTTTTATAGAATAGGGGTAAACGAGCAATCGAAGCCATTTTACGACGACCGACGCCCATGAACATCCGTGATACCGTACCAACACTAGCCAGGAACATTGAAATCTACATTGGTACATACCTACGCTCGAAAAATATTACCCTCCTTCTGACGCGTTCGGGTAAAACTGTCATAGGTATAGAATGATAATAATGTCTAGATAGACTTATATCACCCGACGTTAACCTAATTCTGTGCTAATCACCGTAAGGACTTGCAGGTACAACGTCAACGGAAATATATTTAATATATTTTTTAAATTAATTTGTAATTACTATTTTTATCTAAGTACTTGAGATTTATCTTATAGATAATACACCAGATGTAAATCATATATGATATAGATAAATGTACACGACCTGCGCGGAATTGGAACCCGCGAGCTCTCACGTAACGCGCTTGCTATACCCAATTACGCACTCCGACAATCGGTCGTACAAATACATTGTTAAGTAAATAAAATATTTATACAAATATTTACATATACATATCTAAATCTACATACACATGTTGAAGCGAGCACCTCATACTAGTATTCTGAATGCACAAGTAAAAAGTATTTTTTTTTTATTTTGCAGCAACCATGTAAACGAAAAGATGTTTTGTTCGTAAGTTTAATATTTATTTTGGTAGTTTACTAGGTACGTACTACGTTAGTAGTAATAGTTTCATGGGTACACATAAAAAATAAAGTGCCATATGTTTATAAAAATGAAACTATATTCAAAAGCACTAGAACTTTCTAAGAATTATAACACCATAGCCAAAGAATCCATATTTTTTCTTTGGCCACTTTGAAATAGGAAAGAGTGTTCCTTTTTCAAATTTCTGAAATGGCGCATGTGCTTAAAGAGGCCTCAAAGGTAAGACATATAGGTAGGCGGCGTATAGGTTGTAAACTCTTGATTTAATTGATTATACATTTAGTTGTGACATATTTGAAGAAAATACTTATTGTTATCTTTAAGCCTTACATTGCAGCTATCTGGGGTACCAGTGGCCGGTGCGACTTGATTGCTCACTTGCCCTTAAAGGTACGCGCACATAGCCGGGTCGCCGCGGACCAATGAAACTTGTATTTAACAACCATTAACGGCAGCAAAGAAGTTGTCAGAATACATTCTCTCGGGGTCGTATTTATCCAAGAACGCTTTAAATCTTTCTGGTATAAGCACCCTGGCCTTCTTCATTACTTTACATATGGACTGTTTCTGTACGGAGCTGCACCTTGCACATGCCTCGATCATCACCTCTGGGTAGTGTTCTGAAAAGTGAAGGTTTATAATTAGGTTCATGTGGACCCTAATTTCAGCAGTGGGATCCGTGGTGACGCCGTGGGAATGGAGTTGTTAGTAGTAAACCCTAATAATGATCATATAATTGATTTTTTGGCAACCTCGCACTACAACTTAACTTACAATTTAATTTTACACTCACTACCTTGCATACTGCGGTAAAGTTCAAAACTAGCAAAGATAAGAAATTTGACAGTAATGTTGTCCCATTTTCGCCAGTCTGGCTCTTGTGGAGCGATGACCTCACATCTGTATAGCATATGAATGGTTATCACCTACTTACGTCTAAACTAAAGCTCTTAAGGGACCGCCTCCCACCCCACTTGTGGTTTATCTTACGTCTAAAGCTGGCGTGCAGCGGCGTGCACGGCCCCCTGTCGTTGAGGCAGTCCATCAGCTCCGCCAGCTCCCCGACGCTCGCGCCGCTACCGTCGTAGGTGTCGTCCAGCGTCTGGTGGTAGTCGACAGCGGCCGCCGCGCAGACCGCTGCGGCCAGTACCAGGAACTGCTTCACGAACATAGCTGAAATGGCGACGAAACTGAAATTATATAGCCAGGGCATAGTAAGATGCACGACTGGGGAAGTAATTAATACACATTAAACCATGGCAAAGTGACAGCGGTACCGTTAAGTTACGTGGGCTTTGAGGGTGCCGATGGCCCATTGGAGGGGGGGGGGGACCAACGGACGACAGTGGGCCCAGTGTATCACCAGGTATGGCTGGTTGATTTGAGTTTTAGGCAATTGTGGACATGCCCATGATTCGCTCCGTATACCGAGAGGTGGGTAGAAGCATGGGTGGAGGTGGGTAAGTGAAGGGGAGACGAGGAAAAGAGAGCAACACATCGGCGTAACAATTAAGACACTATTTTTTTAAACGAGGAATACTATTGAAAAAATACACTCGATTGATTGGCCTTAAAATAATAAGTAAATATTTTAAAACTAGGAGCAGAGCAACTCACCAGGAGCTTCTATAGTCCACTGTTAAGTTTAATTAAATGTGTATCGTTTATATAGAGCTCGAGTAATGCAGAGAAAAATGTTGCATTTTTATGCTCCTGTGTCATTTCATTTGCATATTAATTTCAGACTTGAGAGACATTCACTACCTATGTAACTAGCTGAATACCACGACTTTGTCAGTGTGGGCTTTAGTTTCAGTTCTTGATTTCTCTTTCTTTATAGCACAAGGGGCATACGAGAATTCGGAGCCTTTTGACGACTACCGACACCCATGAACATTTGCATGATTGTCACGCAGATGCGCTGTCCCCTATCATCCCCACCTCCAATGGGCCACCGGCTACTTACAAACCGCACGAAACGTGATAGCGACGCTGTCATTTTACGCCGGTATCGAGCGGGCGGGAGATATCTCCCCGGTCGTGTCGGCCCAATTCCATTGCATAGGAGGATGTAGTGTCATGCACCAAGCATGGCACTATCTCTTCCAAAACCATTAGGAACACAAAATATTCTCTTGTTCTTCAATTTTTTTTAAAATATATAGCGATTTCATCTGCATTAAGATGTGAAAGTTGTGTTTTATTTCAATTGAGGACCGCTCTATTTTCTTTGCCACTGCAACGCGAGGCCCGGTCAGCTGTTGCTCGTCAACGCGCAGACTGACAAGACAACTTGTACTAGTTGACCGGGCCGCAATATTAATAACATAAATTTTATTTCATTAATGTTTGTGAAATTTCATCAAAATCGGCCGAACAAATTAGACCGGACGAACATAGTGACAAGAGGCTGTTGTATATTAAGATTATAATATAGGTAATTATTTAAATCGCGAATGCTTGTGGAAATACCGGTTTGGAACTTGCTGTACCCGGACGGCCACATGCACATTTTTTTAATGTTATAAATTTTTGTTATTCATGGAATAAAAATGCATTTCGTACCTATTATCACTAAGATCTATAAAGTAGAAAATATAAAGTTGACTGATTTACACAAGGTCGGCAGATAAGCAGCCCTGCGCCACGTTGACTTGAAAATATTCGTATGCGAACAAACAAGTCTGCACTTACTTTGGACCGACTAAACCAGGGATTAATTTAGGTCGATGCACTTTGCATTGACCTAAATTCCTGGTTTTAACTTCAAAAAGCTTTAGCGTTTTAGCGCGTTTAAAAGGAAAGACACCTCATCTCTGTAACAAATTTGTTTTTTTAAATGAACAAAATTAGTAGGTGATGATGATGATACCCGTAGCCCTTTTTGTAACTGTTAATAAAAGTTTAAAGGCAATGGCCTCAAAATAGTCCCTTGTGGTACCCCTGGTTTTTTACAGGATAGTGGGGAAATGAGCAACCGGAGTCTTTTGATGACAACAGACCCTCATAGACATCCGCGTTGTTGTTGTCATTCAGTTGCGCTGCCCTTCTTTCGTCGTCCAGTCGAATGGAATGGACCATTTTTCTTTGTTATTATTCAGCTTGTGGTATATAATAAGACTTATTTGTTGTTCTAGTCGATCTCACACTGTATTCACCATCGTCGTGCACATGAAAGAGAACAGTCCCGAGGGTGAAGAGTTGGTGAAGATCGGGAAACTGAACCTCGTGGATCTCGCAGGGTCGGAAAACATCAGCAAGGCGGGCTCCGACAACCCGGCCAAGAAAGAGCGCGCACGCGAATGCGTCAACATCAACCAGTCTCTGCTGACCCTCGGGCGCGTCATCACTGCGCTAGTGGAGAGGCACCCGCACATACCGTACAGGTGAGACAAAGAGAAAGGGGGTTCGTTGGAGAGTAAGATGAGTGGAGAGGCACCCGCACATACCGTACAGGTGAGACAATGAGAAAGGGGGTTCGTTGGAGAGTAAGATAAGTGGAGAGGCACCCGCACATACCGTACAGGTGAGACAAAGAGAAAGGGGGTTCGTTGGAGAGTAAGATGAGTGGAGAGGCACCCGCACATACCGTACAGGTGAGACAAAGAGAAAGGGGGTTCGTTGGAGAGTAAGATGAGCAATAAAATGGAGGACAAAGACCTTGCTACTCGTATCCATTCCGGGCGGCTACTACGCGGAGATCGTCTTCCCATCCGGTGAATGGTCTACCAACACTTCGTCTTCATAAAAGGGTCCTGTGCTCTAGAACTTTCTTAGCCCATCGGCCACCATTGTGCCTTAGTGTATGTCCAGTCCTTATTTTTATTAATATATTATATCAGAGTAGCAGGAGATCAGTCGTCTTTACGTAAATTTAATAATAATGATGACAGACTTTGTGGCACAGGCTGTCATCACCTTTGTGAAAATGACAGGAGTCTTGTCATTGTACATTGTGTTATGTAGGTACAAATTTAATGAGGCGTTTGATTGTATCAACCATATAATGCTGCAAGAAACCAACAAAAGCTAGGTGTTCGGGGGAATTATTTGATAGATGACTACATTTTAGATCTTCTTCTAAATAGTTGTGGTCTCCGATGCCCTAACATGTGTCTCTTAGAGTACCACAGTACTCTGTCTTGAGCATTTGTTATACTTTGCCTGTTGTGTTCAAGATTCACCAAATCTTTGTTTACGCTGCTGACTCAAAAAGACTCAAACAAAGATGATATATATATATATACTACTCAAAACAAAATAAGGGCTACTAAGATGTATCATGAAAATAATAAAGACATTGACTTGTTTAACTTATGTAACTACAAAATGATGTTATTGATTATAATATATGCTAACAATTGCTCAAAATAATGATCATGAATTGTTTTTTCTTTTTTCATAATAAAATTGGCCATTTTAAATGAAAAACATGAACAAAAGAAATCACCGGAAAAAGACAAACTACTGTTCTTGTCACTTTTGTTTCTTCTTTTTAATAGCGAGTATGTCCTCCTCTCTTAGCAATACACTCCAGAAGCCTCGTATGCATACTCTGGAATAAATTCCCCACTTTTTCATCTTAAATCTCCTCCCAAGCATCTTTTAAAGCGTCAATCAGCTGCTTTTGGTCGTAGACCCCTTGCTCATTCTCTCTAACTCTTCGTTTCAATTGGTCCCACAATTGCTCGATCGGATTTAAATCCGGACTTTTAGCTGGCCATGGTAATACCTCAATATGAGACCTTTCTAGGACAGTTTGGGTTGATCGAGCTGTGTACACTCGTCTCTAAAAAGCACCTTGCCCCAGTTCAAATACTGACGGGAGAATCTTAATCGGTTTCACGTTGAACCCTGCTCAGAGGAATTCGAACAACTTCGTGCAATCGATTACCTATAGTTTTATCACTGACACGGGTACCCGTTGTCAGCCGCAGGTGGTGTTGTAACTACGGGCCGTTACTGTACGGTCACGGCGAGCACTTAGTAGGATGTACCGAGCCTCATGAGTCGTTGTCATGCGAACTCTACCTGAACCAGGTCTCCTGGCAACACTGCAGTGTCTTAGAAGCGATTCCATACATTTTGGACAGCTCTTCGAGAAAAACCCAACTGCAAACCCACGTATCGCTGAGAACGTCCTTCTTGAATCATACTTATGGCTCTGGTTGCTGTAATTGTATCCATGTGCCTTCATACTGGTGGCATGATTAACGCGAGATGATCAATGAATCAATTAAAATTAAAAAAGTAATACTTTTTTCCTAAAGTAACCGAAACAAGTTAATGAAGACAATCAAAGAAAAACATAAGAATAACATCCAATTATTTTTTTCTTAAAATGATGGCCAACACTTTCAAATTAGGAACACGTACACATAAAATAAAAAAGGCATAAAATATCTTACACCAAAGAGTTCGTAATAATGCTACTTGTCAGTTACTTTCAGTTTACTAAATTACACGTAAATATAAATAAACTAGTGGCACTTATTTGGTTCTGTGTAATATATACAATTGTATAATATAATATAAGGGAGCAAGTGAGCAGTCGGAGCCATTTGATAACTGCCGAGACGCATAGACATCCGCACATTTGTTATACCAACGTGTCCTGCACACCTTCAATGGGCAACCACAAAATTCAGAAACCGCACGAGAGTTTGCGACCGTATTATAAATAACGTTGAAATAAAGAATAATATCAACCACTAGGGCTGGTCCTTGTTTATGTCAAATGTTAAAAATATGTATTATGCTCAATAACTTAGTTGATAAATAATTAATAGCTTATTTCTTCATTTGTAAATTATGAAATCTAATCGATTTAAGGGAGTCGAAATTGACACGTATCCTCCAAGAGTCTCTGGGTGGGCGTACGAAGACTTCCATCATCGCCACCATCTCCCCCGGCCACAAGGACGTGGAAGAGACCCTCAGCACACTCGAATACGCTAACAGAGCCAAGAACATCCAGAACAAGCCAGAGGTCAACCAGAAGATGACCAAGAAGGCCATACTGAAAGAGTATGCTGAAGAAATTGACAAACTCAAGAGGGATTTGCAGGCTGCCAGGGATAAGAATGGTATGAAAGTTGTTTGCGAGTATGTTACAATTGCTTCTACACTAGTATCGAGAATACTGTAAAAATAAACAGAAACCAATCTTGGATTATAATTACATGAAGATTTTAACTAAATTGTTCATAGTTGTAATGTTACATTTACTTCAACCATGAGTTGCGTTCTGCGCAATTTGTTGCGCAAAATTTGCACTTTATTTTAATAATAGTCCGAGGTCGGGAAGTTGGAGGTGTCTCACCCCCGTACCTCGGAGAGCACGCTAAGCCGTCGATCCTGCGCCTGATAACTCTCCGGTCGTGTCGGGCTGCCGTCCCATCGGAATAGGGGTATGAGTGAATGGAGAGTGCAGTTGGGCCTGCTTCGCACACTTAGTTTAGTTAGGCTAGTCCCTAACCAGAAGTCGTGGCTTAAATTTGGCTAGAACAACATTTTTGCATATTGCCCACTAAGATGTTCGCGTCTTGGTAGCCCATGGGTTCGTAGGTGACAACCTAAAAAGGATGTTACTGGGTAAAAAATAATAATATTTATATATTATTGTGCGACTTTAGGAAACCGTGACGCTATGTCTTATAAAATATAATAAATATTGTCGAACTGTGTCATTCGTTTGTAGGCATATACCTCGCGAATGAAACGTACGCCGAGATAACATTCAAGCAGGAGGAACTGAAGAAGGAGATCCAGGATCTACTGCTGAAGAAGCGGGCGATGGAAGAGGAGCGCGATCGCAAGGAGGCGGTGTTCGAGGAGCTGCAGGGGCAGCTGCAGGGGACGGAGGGGCGGCTGACGGCGACCCTCGATCGGCTGAGCGCCACCGAGGGGGTCCTCGCCACCACCACCTCCGTGAGTATCGCCGTGCCGCCGTTGGGTGGCACCGATGGCGTGTTTGTTCGATATGATTTACCTGACTTCATTAAAATATATTTCAACTAGCCGACAGTGAGAACGGCCCGCTGGGGGCGTGAATACTTTACTATTCCGAAAATCAAGTCTCAATTAGCACCTATGTCCTAAAGATAAAGCCCATAGAAATTTGACACTCCTAGCACTTGTTATAATGGAGTTTCATACGAACTGTCAACCTCAATCATCATCAGGGTTTGAATTTCACAAGATCCCGTCTCAGTGAGCTCCTACATTACTATCTACATAACATGTCTATGTAGCAATTATGTAGATGTTTATGGGTGTCTGTACCTATACATCAAAAGGCTTAATTTCTTATACGTATAAGAGGACAAACGAATAATGGGGGTCCTTAGATGACTGCCGAAGCCCACGTACACCCGTGTAATCGTTATACAGATGCGTTACCCTCCTTTCTTCCTCTCCCCCAGTGTGCCAGACTGTTCGTATGCCCTTTTACACTGTGACAATTTAATCCTATAAAAGGAATTCTGGGGTTACAGGGTCTGTTATAGGTTTAGTCAGACTTTTAAATACATTTATTTAATAATGATCTCTCCATATTCACGATCAAGAACAATCTTAAAATAATACAAGGAACAGACAATGCAATAAATCCAGTCTTTGATAATGGTTAGTAAAAAGTGAGGGAACGAAGTCCTATCTGGGTAGTTGTCCGAGACTCCCTGCATGCCACCCGAACGCAAGGAGCATTCGGGTGGCATTTCGGGTCTTTATCTTGTTGTAACTGTAATCTACCACAGGAATTGTTCTTCAATTCTCATATTCAATATTTGATAATTATAGTGACATCATATCTTTATATTAAATCCAACTCAGAAAGGAGGAGAGCTCTGAAAAGGAACACACAACCAATAATATCCCGTTCCATTCTCTTGGCAGATAGCATCAGCCATCCCAAAAATATCCAATCTCAACATCACGAAAAGGAAAAAGGGAGACATTTCTTCAACACGAGCCTTCCAGTCAATGAACTGATAATGATGAAATGACTGATGTACTTATTCATAAAATGTTTAAGTAGCAAAGATATAATTGCTACAACAGTAGGAAAAATGGTACAGTTACATTTTAATGACGAACACAGTAGCAGTATGTATCAAATGTGTCTGATTTCTTTGCCTATTCTATTAAAAACAATTGTTTGGATGTCTTATTGAGTTGAAAACCATAAATAGTCTCAAAAAATCATACGTCTGTCGGTGTGCACAGAAACTGGCCCGCACGGAGGAAGCGTTTGACGAGCAGCGCTACTTAGTGGACTACCAGAAACAGAAGGAACGCGCGCTCAGCCAGGAAGCCCAACGGGTGCTGCGAGCAGCGAATGCCGCCGCCACCGACGCCTCCAAACTGCTCGACGTGGTGGACAAACGCAAGTATGAAAACTATCATATCATATCAGAGAAACGAAGACATGTCTTATTGAAGGTGGTGGAGTGTTCACTGCATTACAGCTTTATCGGGCCGGATGGATGTCACGTTTTGCTAGAGTACGAATGGTCATTTTATGGGATAAAGCAGAGCAAATAGTTTGCATAAGATCAGGTTGGGCGGAGTTTTATGGGTGTCAGTAGTCACTAACAGACTGTAATTGCTTGTTTACTATCTTATGAATTAAAAATATTACAGGCAGGTGGAGTCTCGCAACCTCGAGGTGACCACCACATACCGCGAGGTGTCCGGGCGGGTACGCGGTGACCTACAAGCCGCCGCCGATACACTTGTTTCCCACACTACGCAACATGTAGCTGACATGCACGCCGAGCTAGGTACGTACCTAGCGTAGTAACATGTACGTACATGTACGCCTCGGTGCTTACACGCATGCCTCGATACATACTCGCATTCCTCGATAAGTACACGCACACGTCGGTACGTATACGCAGACTTCAGTACGTACACGCACATTTCGGTACGTAACCTACTAGCCGCCGCTCTCACACACCATGACTAGATACATAAACGTGCGTTTATGTCCTCGGCACGTACACGCTCGTTCACAATGCGGCCGTGTTTTACTCTCTAAAATACAGTGGCCCTTATTTTGTTTTAGTATTGCATATGTGCTTGATTCACACGGATTAGGATACAAGTTTTCAGAGTTAGCAATATCGATATTTATACATTAAAAGCACCAGGCTCAGGTGTCATTCCAAAGGGAAGAGTTGTTCTCAGGACGGAATAGAAATATTATAGATAGAGAAGGGAGGCCAGCAGCATGTGAAATTAGATAGACAAAGTATGCACTGCTTTGTCACCTTCCTTCTATAACCAGCAGTATGGCCAGTGGCCATAGTAATATAACGTCTATTTTGTATGTATATTATCTCTATGCTTCACGATCAATATATTGGCAGATAGGGGATTTCCTTTGACGTTTCCGCGTTAGTAGTTTGTCTATGATAACAATCGACCAATCGGTCGGTGTTACAACTTAAATGATTACTCATGTTATGTATTCACGACGTTTACATTTCGGCTAATTTTTCAGTGACAGTGAACAAGTTATTTCTCGTTTACAGAGAGCTACTCGCGTGAGAGCACCAATGAACACAGCGACACCAGACAGAAGGCGCACTCGTTGCTACAGAACACAATGCAGAGCATTGAAATGGTAAGTTTATATAGATACACTTTACATGTTAGTTTTTGTAAGAATTAGTTGACTTTGCATTGTATACGATTGAGAGCCTCGTTGTCTAGTGGTAAGCAAAAACAGACATAAGGGGCCTGATGTCTGTTTTTGCTCGAATGGACTCGAACCCGACGGTTCGAGTCCCGTTTTGAATCGAAGTTTTTGGAATTTTGAATTTCTAACAACCATTCGGAGTTAGGAAGGTAACGATGCTACACATAGCATTCGAGCATACTGTAATCAAATAACACTAAAAATACAATTAAAACGCCGTACGCGTGTCAAACGGGCGAGGCCGCGAGACGCTGCCAGCTGTATAAAGTGCATCTAACAACAATGTGGAGAATGTACCACATACACGAGACACTACGTTACACCAAATAATAAAAGCTATATTGCATTTTTATGCAAATTTTTTATTTAATAAATAAATTATTTTTATTATCTAAATTTGCATATAAAATTCATTCCATTCCTTTGTAGTGTATTTAATTGCATTGTGATACGTTTTAAATGTGTTAATTTAATTTATATTTACAACCTTTAACAAATTTAGAATTTGTTTACATCACCTAGACGATAATTAGAAAATTTTATAGTGGATGAAATAATGATATTTAGGTAAATAGTATACATACAAAATTCCCGATTGGTCGGACAACTCACAGTAGAAGTCAGTGGATTCCTTCTGTTCGTTGTTCTGTCAGTACCAGAAAACGATTTTGCAGCTAACTCTCAATAATCATCAATGCAAACGTACGGATATTCGTTACTTGATAGATATATTATATTCCCATAAAATGAACTGTCTCTCAGGTCCAACATAACTGGAGTTTTCTCCTTAAGAAATATGTTTGTGAATTGATAAGTAATAAGAAACGTAAGCAAAGCTAAGCGTCACCCTATTGTTACACTCAACTCGTCACTGGAAATTAAATTAAGTCAAAGGAAATTGGCTGGTCATATTTTTTCATACCGTGCGCCATAAAAAGTTTTCTAAGATACCGAGATATAAATGTTTCAGATGACAACAGAGAAGAGCGACATGTACAGCTCAGTACAGGGGACGCTGAGCACCCAGCGCTCCACCCTCACGCAGCTGGTGCGGGGCGCGCACGCCGAGACGGGCCGCGCGCTCGGAGATTTCGCGCTCCAGGTGGCCAAGTGTGTGCAGCGCGCCGCCGCCGCCGACCTGACCGGGGAGCTGGCGCAGCTGCTGGACACATGGGTGTGTAGACTTTATATCCTAGTAGCAGACGCGCATGCCACGATCCTAATATTATAACTAATCTAGAATAACAAAAAAATATTGCCTATCGTGAAAAAAAAAAATAGTTTCTTTAGGATATATAATTTTTCGCGGGAGAATCTTAGCTAGTAAATGTATAAATTCTATTTTATAAGAGGTCGCGCTATTGCTGATTCCCAACCGCATGCGGACTACCGAGGGAATCACGCTCGCGTTATACTCACCAGTGACAGTTACGCTGTCGCATTTGACTTCGCTATGGCTTGTGAGTTTCCGGTTATCCTTTGGGTGAAGAGACAAGAGGACCACGTCCACATGACAATTATACGGATGCTCATAAACGTCGTCATATAGCATAAAAATTATCTCCTCTTGTGATTGTGTCAGGTGTCCGCTACACGCACGCAACTACAAATGACGAGCGAAACGCATGCATCATTGCACGCTGTCGCAGCGGACGCGACGCAGCGTCACTCGCAGACCGTACGCCGCTCGCGGGACGCCGCCGTACTCCGCGCCGACGAGAGAGCGAGGAACCTGCGCCGCGTGCTACAGGTACACAACCAACCATAAACCCACGCACATATACGCGCGTGCATACACATACGTTCAGAAGAATATACCGCGCCGCTCCTTTGGGCATACAAATTCTTTTTTTTTTTTTGCTTTAAACCAGAGTTTTTCTAAAGACTTCCATTCAAGGCTCCGCAGATGTGCCTCGCCTTCTAGTAGATGATATTAGAGTTGGTTTTCTTTACCTGATAGATATTTTTTCTGATTGGTTTGGGACTACAATTTGTTTTAGAATAACTTATTGTATTTTTTTTTTCGGAGGGACCTACTACTGATTGGCGGCACTTGTCCAGCCCTAACAGTTCGACTGATTACGGAAGACTTTTTGACCTCTGGTTATAGGTAGACGATAGGGGGACAGACCCCCCTCCTTTCCCGCAGATGGGAAGAAGCAAACCGGAATTTTAGTGGACATTACCCTGTCGTGGTTATTTTTGGGACCGAAAAGGGGGAGCGGTCCCCCTCCCCACGCTAGTGGGACGGCGTGCGCAAGATGCCGTTTAATGTTACGGGACATGTTTCAGAAAATTTGAGCTCGTCTTTAGGTTTGGCTTGTCAGAGGAGGCCGGCCTCCTCCCCTATTTTACAATAAGTCAAACGGCATCAGATCGATTTGATTTGCGCTTCAAATCGGCTAGAAGCCGTGATCATGATTTAGTTTTTATTTTTAGAGCTTTCTAGGAACGCGTTATATTATTTCTACATTGATCTAAGCTCACGTCTTACGGATTCGAACCCGGGCTCGTTTCCGTAAGCGGTGTGTGAGTTTGTCATTCTGTCAGTCATATGTTATGGCTGTGTCACTATATGTAAGATTTCATCGCTCGACAGGTACGAGCGGTGTATATCGAATTGGTTCTAGCAGGAGAGAATGCATTTATGCACTGTCCAACCGACCCAAGGGGGCCTGAAGTGTGTGTCGGGCTCAGGTCGTGAAGCGATAGCTACTACCGACTAACTGCCATCCTTAAGTTGGCCCTATCGGCATTTTACTGCGGATGCGTGTCTGGGTGTGTTTTTGCTTGTGTGCAAGGGCGGACTAAGCAACTGCTGTCGTCGGCGTCGTGCAGTACGTGCTTCGGTCGACGGTAACGGGAATCGGTTATTAACGTCGGGTCGTATTCCGACGTTTGAACGATTAGTTTGTTTTTGTGATTAAGAGCACGTTCAAAGAACTTTTGAGACAGCTCTTTGAAGTGTCCTTTTATTGATGTTAAATGAAAGTCGCAATGTAGGTCGATGTTACGAATGTACCACGGGCATCCAGTGGCCATGCGCAAGAATCTATTCTGCATTTTCTGCAAACGTTCTATTTGGGTCGGGGCTATGTGCGCGAATGCTGCACTGCAGTACGACATGATCGGTCGTATGCATGTAGTGTACAAGGTGAGCTTATGTCTATTAGCCATTTTGCTCTTCTTGTTAATGAGTGGATATAATTTGAAAAGGACATGCCGTGCCTTTTTCAGAACGTTGTCAATGTGATTCTTAAAGCTCATCGACCTATCGAGCGTCACGCCTAAGTACTTTACCGTCTCTGCTCTGGGTATCACGTTACCGTAGAGCATGATGGCGGGCAAGTTTCCTCGTTTGTGGGAGGGCGGGGTACGGGAGAAGAGTATGGACTTACTCTTTTCTGCGTTTACCTCTATTCTCCACTTTAAGAACCATTCACCTAGTTTGGCGACGGCCTTTTGGAGTAGCTTGGCTCCGAATTTGGGGAGGTACCATGTGTACAGTGCGGTGTCATCAGCGTGTCGCGGTATGTCACTTGTGTACAGATTGAAGAGGGTGGGAGAGAGGACCGATCCTTGAGGAACTCCAGCTCTGAGGGGACGAGGGGAGGACAGGGTGCCCTCCACGCTGTAGCGGAACTGCCTGTTTGCTAGGTAGCTGTTCACGATCAGCACCAGCCTGTCGGGCAATCCTAGTTGGTACAGTTTGGAGATGCGGCCTTGATGCCAGATCTTGTCAAACGCCTTTGCTACATCAAAGAAGACAGCGCCCGTGCCGCTTGGCCGGCCCTGTCTTTTGAGTCCCGAGAGTACGTACTCCGTGAGGCGGTGTACTTGTTGGGGACAGCTGTGGCTGTCGCGAAACGCGAACTGCTCGTCCATGAAGAGATTTTTCTCTCGTATCACGGTTTTCAGGCGTGCGAGAATTATCCTTTCATAGATTTTTCCTAACGAGCTTATGAGACGTTGGGTCTGTAGCTAGTGGGCTCCGTCCGGGGTTTTCCCGGTTTGTCTATGCCAATCACTATGGCTTCTTTCCATGCGTCTGGGAAAGTGCACTGCGCCAGAAGGGCGTTAAAGATGCACACTAAGAGGTTTATAATAACGGGCGGCAGCTGTTTCAGTGCCTTGTTGGTTATTCTGTCGGGCCCGGGGGCAGTCTTCGAGTGAAGGTTCTTTATTAGATCCTTTACTTCTTCTGTGTCCGTCCGACATATGATCTCATCATCATCGTCCGGCAGCACAGCCAGGCGGGCCGCTAAAATGTTATGCACCTCTTCTATGTGAGAGGGTCTGTGGGGAGGGAACTAGGAGTGCACTGACTCTCTAGTGTGTCGGCCAGACACTCCGCCTTTTCGCCATCCTCTAGTGCAGGTAACCGGTTTGCGCGGTTTAGTGGTGGCATTTGTTCCACCGGTTCGGACTTCATAGCTCTGGCGAGAGACCTGTGGGCCGTATGCGACGGGGATTGTTCGCTAACGAAGTGATCCCATCTCCTGTTAATGAAGTTAGGTACAGCCTTTTTTACTTCTCTTTCGAGTTTTCGGAGGGCTTTCCTGCACACTTCGCCTCCGTAGCGATCGTGCAGGCGTTTAGCCGCATTTTTTCGACGGATAAGGTCCCTGACATCTTCAGAGAGACCTAAACGGTCCTTCCAGAGGACCGTTTAGCTCTCTCGGTGGAGATTTCTCTTGACGATTCTCCTATTTTTCTAACCAGTAGTGCGGTTAATGATGACGAAGCCGCGATAGCGGCTTGGGGAGAGTCTATACTGTGTGGGATGTTATCGAGTTCACTCGATTTGACATTATCTAAGTTGTCTTTTAGTAATTTATAGTCGATGATCTTTTTCTTAATTTTACTATTTCTATTATTTCGGTTTTCTCCTATTTCTATTAAAACGGGTCTGTGGTCCGAGTTAAGCTCGTGTAACGTTTCAGCCGTCTTTATGACGAGTGAAATGTTTTTAACCAGTGCTATATCGATTATACTAGGTGCACGTATATACCCATTACTGTTCGGGGAATAATGGGTTGGGATATACGGAGCGTTGATGATGATGTTACGATCAACGACATATCTCTTGAGGACAGTCCCGTGTCTGTTGTTGTGTCTGTTGCCCCCGGTCACGTGGTGGGCGGTGAGGTCCGCAGCTCATATATTGTTGTGTCTGTTGCCCCCGGTCACATGGTGGGCGGTGAGGTCCGCAGCTCATATATTGTTGTGTCTGTTGCCCCCGGTCACGTGGTGGGCGGTGAGGTCCGCAGCTCATATTATTGGGTCGTCGTTGTAAGTTCTCGACAGTAGTGTCCAGGTCGCTAACTAGAAGCGGCTTTGCACCTGACTGGTATGCAGAGACTATGGTGATGGTCCGTCATGCATAGCTTATAACTAGTCATGGGGCGGGCCGAGTGGGATGCAATGGAGGGACCTCTTGTAATAGATGGCTGTACCCCCCAAGCAGGTTCGGGTCCTGTCGTTTCGAACAATGTTGTAATTACAAATACGCGGGTTTGAGTTTCTAGCTTTAAGTAACGTTTTCTGCACTAGAAGGATGTCTACTTTATGTTCCGGGAGGAAGTCCCGCAACTCTTGGATGTTCGATCTCATGCCGTTTGACTTATTGTATATTTTCGATACAGATTATATACTAAAGTAGGGAGGCAAGACTAAAAGAGATCTACTTCAATAAGCAGTTGGTTGTGTGATGATATTTATTTGCATTGGTAGTCACCAAAAGGAGTCAAGTACTAGTTAACCCTGCACATGTTATAATATTGAGTTATACTTATCAGTTGCTTTACAATTTCTATCTTTATCATATTTTTTTATAAAATTCAAGCTGTTTTATCCTTCGCACATTCACCCTCCAGCTATAAAATATAATAAACGGTATATTCATAATTTATAGGCCATCGCTGATGATGAGAAGCAGAATAACAAAATGTTTTTAGAAAATACAGCAAAACTCGAAAGAGAAAAGGAAAGCAGGGAAAAGACACTATTGCAGTGGATGGAGAAGAAAAGAAGATTATTACAAGAAGAAATAGAGGACTTCATACAGAGAAGAAAGATGTCAGTGGAGCAGGAGATAGAGGAACGCATGAGAACAGAGAGAGAATATTTAGAAGAATTGATAAAATGTAACAAGAACTGTCTAGAAGAACAACAGAAGACATTTGAAGCAAGCAAAACCAGAAATATTGAATGGTTGAAGGAAATTATCGCAGAGGACGAGAAGGAGATGAAAACAGTGGAACAGCAATTGCAGGAGAAATTAGGAGAAGCGGACAGCTGTATGAAAGAATTAGACGTACTTGGCGACAAGTATAGACAAGGTAAGCTGCGTCTTACGGTCTCTTATTATAGTTCGTTATTCATAATTTTCAACCTTATTTCACCTCCTGTGACATCAAAATTAATGTTTTACGCTGACTAAATTGCCTATGACATTTTATGAATAATTAATCGCAAAGTTTCGACTGAACGTTGACAAGTCATTGATTGAGCATAGACATGCTTTTTATATATTATTTAGACGATAATTCCTGGAATCCTGGATGGACCTCGGTATTATAATACTACTATTTTACGCGAATGTTACTCATGAATAAAACTACTGTTACGGGTTTTATCTCGGCTTATTTGATTATTTAACGGACAAACTTTGAGAGGCTTTACAGCAACCTAGGTCACGGGCGGACTGAGATGACAGAAGTCTTGATGTCACAATTTGTTTAAGGTTTCCATATATAATAAATACTGAATAAAGTCAGAAGAACTATGTTGATTGGAACGAATAAATAATTCTGATTACTTTTAATAATTTGTGACATCACGACATCAGCATCTCAGTCCACCTGTGACCATGGTTGCTGTAAAGCTTCTGAAACCTCATGCTAGTTAAATAATGAAATAAACAGCGTTAAACCCGTACAAGTAGTTTTATTGTAATTATAACAACTAAATACTTAATATATTATTGTGCGTAAGTTTTTGTGCCGACACAAGTGCTCTCTATATCCCTATGAGACGACAGTCTCACCATCGTCATTATTATCAGCCCTTCTCGGTCCACTGCTGGACGTAGGCCTCTCAATGAACGCCAAGACGAACGCACGACCAGAGAAATCAGGCACATTCGGTAGGATCGACGGCTCATGAGCTCTCGGTCAATAACACACTGGAGGGCATTTGATAATGTTTTTTTCATCTCTTATATGTCACATAGTATAACTTTGCTCTCATAATTTCTGCCAAATGCTCTAAAATAAATATCGGAATAATGCCAATTTACAGCACAGTATATACTTTTATTACACTTCACATGAATCATACACATCACATGCACAGCTTCCATTAGACAAGAAAAACCTATAGCCTAAACCTATAGCCTCGATTTTTTCAAACGACTACCCCAGCTCCTGACTCAATAATCAAAAATGCTGTTTCGACCCAGCCACTCTATCTTTTTACCAGAAGTTGTCACAGAAGAGTGACGGGGTCTGGTAGTGTTGCCATTTAGGAAAAATAAAACTACCTTTTATAGAATCAATACACAAACTTCAAAAGATGTAATAAATATTTTCATATCCTTTCAGAGAGCGCTGTGGTTGGCTCCAGCGTGGAGTGTCTGAGCGCTCAAGTGGTGGGAGTCGCCGAGCAAATCAAGACACGAATGGTGTTCGACTTGGAGACCTCTCAGCGGAACATACAGGTCAGTGGCCCACATCTCGTTTCTCCCAAGAAACATGGTGTCACCACGTTTTTAAAATATAAGGATAAAAATTAGCAGTTGTAGCATTTAATATACGCCCATAAATATGAGCATAATTATTTTGCAGACGTACTATATATTGGTGTATAAAGAATATGGTGATTACTATATGTAGGCATATAATTTTATTTAATACAATTTTATTGTCTGATAAACATTCATCAACTCCTATGTCACTTAATTATAATCAATCATAAAATGTCCTTTTTTGTCTCGCAGGAGCAGACCGCTCAGATCGTATCCACCAGCGAGAGCGCCGCAGCGGCGCACGAGGCTGGCGTGGGGTCGGCTCTGGACGCTGTGGGTGTATGCTGCCGGGGGGCGGTGGAGCGGCTGCTGGGGGAGGCCGAGGTGAGGACCAAAAACTCATCTGTACAGTATCTGTAGTCGCTGCCTCGACTTACACGGCTCGCGCTAGCTCGACTTGCGCGATCCAAAAGTTGTGCAATTTTAAAATTTTACTTTTTTGACTCGACAAGCTGCTTCATAGAAGTACCTTGGTATAAGGTTAAGTAATTGGTGATTTCATTATTTCTATAATGTTCGATTTCCCCAATTAATAATTGTTGTTAACATATTTTTCCAAGCAATCATCAATTATTATAGACAAAGTTCGGTTAAACCTGTCGCATGACAGATCAAATGCGTGACAGTTCTCTTGTATTTCCATTTTTCCAATTAATAAAGAAAATAAGAACATGCACAACATTACTAATCTATGCCCACTATGCCTATATCGACACTAGGTCGATATTGAAGAATTCGCAATGATTAACGGAAGTTTGAGCGAGTTGAATTTGAATTGCGCAATATAATTGAGCATAATTATACTGGTTCACTAATATTACCTAACAGCAGTTTCCTATATTCTATCGACGCTTTGGCTAAATGGAGATAGAAATTTGGTTTAAGTTCCACACGAAAAATGCCGAAAATCTTTCCGCAGTAAGCAAATGCATCAATTGATTGAATAAAGAAAACCTTGAGCAAAATAATTTACTTATGATATGATACAACACTTAATTATTAATGATAAATATTATCATCGCAGTCAGGATGGATACTTAAAGAATATGATCGTGAAGTATTTATCAAGATTGAGTGTTGATGTGTTACAGCGGTGCTCGGCAACGGTGGCCCAGGGGCTGACCGAAATCTCGACGTGGGCCGCACAAGGGGAAGAGCGCACGCGCTCGCACTCGGCGACGCAGCTGGCGTCGCTAGGCGCAGTGCAAGATGGAATGGAAGAATTTTACCGGGTGTTAAGGGAGCAACTCCGCTCTCAAGAGGAATTGGAGCAACGTTGCTTGAGAGATGAATATGCAGTCTACACGCCAAGCGGTGGGTGCATTTAAGGGGGCAAATAGGCCTCGAGACTCTTTCAGGGCGCGAACAAGTTGGAGTATTGTGCCCACAAGCACTATCTATATCATACATAAAGGTCTTCTTTTACAATAAATGTTTCCAAAACTATATGTTGACTGTAATCTTGTAAAGACTTGTGCATGCTGCATTGAATTGAATGTGTAAGGCGTATTTATAGCATTTTCTGTGAAGTTCTTTATATAGAAGAACGTAAAACTTTTTGAAAATCGTGTAATTGTGCAATGAATATGAAACATAAGCCAATAAATCGATACGACTTTATTAATACTTTAATGATAATTTTATCTTTGAATGTTTAGTAAAATTCTAATACAGTTTGACTATAGTGCCTACGTTAGAACATTCTGTATTTCATCTAAGACATTTGTGACTAGTCAGACTCACGGTAACTGTACACTTGCAGGCGCGACGCCCGCGCGCGCGCGCTACTTGTACCCGCGCCAGCTGACGGTCGCGTCGCCGCACGCACGCGTGCTGCAGCGGTACCGCGCCACACGAGTGCCGAGCTTCGACGAGGTGAGTGCACGTACACGTTACATACTACATACACGTTTCTACATGCTACGTACATAAATACCAGGTAATGCTGCCGAATTGGGCCGGCACGCCTGGGAGGGTACTTCTCCACACCTCACTCACATGATACCGGCGAGGAGTAAATTAACAGCTTCGCCGTCGTGGTTCCTGTATAGTTCGGCGCGTGCGGTGGCCATTGGGGTGGAAGAGATCAGGCGTGCCAGTAGTCATAATTTGGCTCCCACTGGTATTTTATCACACTATAATTACAGAAAATACATACAACCTGCTACATACTACAAAAAAGCTATATGCTACAAACACATCTACCCACAGGTTGTATACGCTCCTACACTACATAGCGTGTATGTAAATGCGTGTAACCCCACAGTATCCATGGCTACACACCACATATTTACTACAAGACTGAGCGCTAGTACTGCAATGTACAGTATTGTGTTACCCGCCAGGACTGCGTCGTCGTGGAGGACGACAGCCCGCGCAGCGACAGCGAGTCGTCCGCCTCGGAGGAGCTCGCGTCGCCGCCCGCCATCGTCAAGTGCACCTCGGAGACCGACCTCTACCTGAGACGGGTAAGTTCGGCCTATTGTTCAACTACGACGACCATAGACCTCCGCACATCCATATAACTTAAGCATAGGCGGAATTTACGCGTGGAAAATAGGCCCCGACTAGTGTGGCATCTGCCATGCTTGGCTGCAACATTGGCACATATAAAGATATTTATTTGTAAATTCGAACAAAACGAAGTTACTTAGATGCGTTGGTTTCTGTCGCTCTATCCCCCAAATGGGTTACCAAAATATCGTAAACCTAGCCGCTAACAGTAGCACTTAACACTGGTGTAGTGTGAGCGAGCGGTACCTCCCTGGCATGGATGCATACAGCAATAGAATAGACTACCCTACTGCCTCTAAAAATCTAACCAGAAACAAAAAGTAAATTGAATGGAGATGAGGTCTTTAATTATTTCAGAAACAGCAAGAGATCGGCAAAGAGAACACTCAAGTGAACCGCTCCATGTCCTTCAAGAAGCCTTCCAAACTCCCCGCCCTGGCCACAACCAAGAAACCACTCGTAGAGAGAAACACCGATTGACACACACTAGAACATTCTACCAAATATATTTAGGTATATGATAAGGCTGGTCCGCAGTAGGAATATCCTTATGGTGATATGATGACGATTAGAGATGGAAGATGGACGCGCAGCATATACTGTGTAATTAATGTGTGCGGTAAACCAATGTATTTAAGCTTTTCATTTTTACACTACCTGCTGTAAAATTAGTACGAACATCATAACTCAGTTTCCCCTTATAACTTTTGGCAGACAAGATAAATCCATTCAGGGTAAAAGGAATGGTTATATCATTTTTGTACCTTGAATGTCCAATGTTGATTAATTTCATACACTTGCGTATTCTTAACTGAGAATGGTTAATGATGCCATGCACTATTTCTTTTACAAAATATTTATTATCTGGCTTCCAGAACTATTTTTATTTGGTGTACGATGGTTAACTTTAACAAATTTAACATATAAATAATTAATTTTCTAAAATTATACATTTTATAAAGTATACATGATTTAGTGCATTTATTATATTGGGTTGTCTTACTCTACATCTAGATTTTTTCTTCTATTTAATGAAAACTAACTGTCATCGTCAAAAAATGTCATAAATGTTAAAATGATAGAGGAATAATAAAATTCCAATAATAGCTACTTATGTACAAGCTAAACTCTTTCTTTATAATGATATAATATAATGACAAACTATGATGTATTGAAGATTCCTTTTCCTAGGTTTCAACTAATCTCTGTGACGTATGTTTATGAGTATATTAAAGGCGTAACATGGATAATGTTTTTTATTTTATAAGTTCATAATAACACGGGATGGTGTCACACAAATTATTATTTTAATTCATGAAGTACTACGTTACCAAGTAAAACATTTATTTTTGTTATAGTACAGGTGGACAAACGGACAATAGAAGGCTTTCAACGACTACCGGCGCCCATGAACATCAGCACAATTATGCCGATGCGTTGCCCTCCTTTTCACCTAAGCCCCC
>JAFELO010000655.1:0-45469 GCA_017140195.1 Eumaeus atala | reverse complement strand
ACCACGACATTTGAAACCTGTGTAACTATCCTATTTTCACTTCAACCAAACCTTTAAAGGGTTTCTTAGAATTTTTATGGTTTATAAAATAAAAAACTACTTTGTATCAATAGTATATTTAGTTCAAATGAACACAATGTTTATATAAAGACCACGTACAGTTTATGAGAGATAATGCTTCTATGTCTAATGACATAACAATTCGGCTCCTGCTTGTAACAAAAATCAGCAGCGAAACACATATTCAAGCCAGGGCCTAATCGGGTAGGCAGAGAACAGTGCATCATTTTTATTCAACCGATTGTTCTTTCCTATGAATGTTATGTTTCAAATTTCATATTTTAACTAAATCGAAATAAGTAAATAACAATAAAAATAAATAATATTTCGATTTGATTTTTGTCAGCACTTAAAAATAATTCTAGTTAGAATTAGAATAGTTTACAAAATTAATTCTACAGCAGACTAAGGACATAAGAAAGCACCACAATGGCAGCTGAATCTTTGGCCGCCTTATAATCATAGCCGAGAGCCCGGTATTCGTACCTATTCATAATGTTATTACATTTTATAGGTAATTCAAATATTTGAGCACCAATACGAGGAATACTGCGGTATTTAGCGAAATATAATTCGGTTACAATGTCTGTAGACTTAACTTGGCGAGCGCCAGGAGTCTAAAGATAATGTGACCGTGTAACTGATATTTTATTATGTAGTTGTGATAAGAGGATCAATTATTTGATAGAATAAATTTGTATTACTTAATAATATTTAGTAGAAAAAAACATAATATTTAAGAAAATCATGCTCGGTAATGCTTAAAAAATTACCTGGCAGTTTTAGTAGAACTAATTTCAGATTATTACATGCGAAAAAAGTGGACTACTAGGAATTTTAATAAATATACATCTCAAACATTACAATCCAGTAACTATTAACAGACACAAACAAATGTTAACAGATAATAAAAATATGCAAATAGACGTGAAAATGGTGGGAGAATATATTTGTTTGAAATGCATTCGCTAATACCTAACTTACACTAAAAATAAATTATTACACTAATAACGTGTATATTTACATTTTACCCTAAAATAATTACAATCATTTCGGGGTCTAATATGACCTTCCATTTCTTATGACATCAAAATATATATATTTAGCTTTTGTTTTAAATGAATTTCAAAAAGATCTCAACATGGTTACTGTTGCAATAATGTTCCACATTTGTATAACATTTGAATAACATTATGAGCGGACTGCAAGTATTGTAGGTATTGTATATTTAAATAATTCATTATGACAAATAAATGCAAGAGTAATCCTAATTAGAATTAAACTTAAATAAGGCACATGTTAACAATATGAACCCATAGAATTAGATTAATTTAAATAAAATTGGCGTACTTGTTTTGAAAATAGGAACGCCGTTACTTTAACTGTGTTGCCAACGATAATATTACCAATTTAAATGTTACCTACATTACGAGAGGTGTAACATTACGAGATGTGCAACATTACGAGATGTGTAACATTACGAGATGTGTAACATTACGAGATGTGCAACATTACGAGATGTGCAACATTACGAGATGTGTAACATTACGAGATGTGCAACATTACGAGATGTGCAACATTTAAAAAGGATGTGTGCGTGACACAACTGTGTCGCCTGGATCTGCCGCTGAGAACTCGCTGGAGATTCAGAACTCATTATTTGTATTTTATAGAGAAGGGCCAAAGTGTTCGGTTTCCTTTCGCCCCCGGGTTTGATGGATCTCGTGATTTGTTGCTGGAGAAGAGCTCAGACTCTGTCTCCGCCAGAGTTGGTTCGTACCAGGAGCAACTGGAGGTTCCTAATTGACACGTTTTCTGCCGTTGGCCGCTAGAGGGTGTTGAGATGTACTCTACTACTAGAGATTATTGACGGATATGATCTGGTTGATCCAGCCGATGAAGGCGGACACCTTGACGTACACCCCGGGCACGTCTCTCCGACCGCAGCCGAAGCCCCAGCTGACGAGCCCCACCAGCTCGTAGAAGCCGTCATCCTGACACACCAGCGGCCCGCCGCCGTCGCCCTGGGGAATCACATCGATTATTTTCCAAATTTAAGAGGGTTTACGACTATACAGCTACCATTCTCTACATTTATATTCGGGAAGGCCGGGATCACGTCTGTAGGGATGTTTGTGGCCGTGGGCAGTGACCAAAATGCGAATGCTCCTATAGTATATTCACCTGGCAGGCGTCGTTGCCCTCTTCTCCCCCGGCGCAGAATGAGCTGGCGGGGAGGATGAAGATCTTCTCGGTGACGGCGTTCACCTTGCGGATGCACTCCGCGTCGCTGACGACGGGCAGCTCCGCCTCGCGCACGCGCAGCGGGATCGGGCCCGCTGCAACGGACATGTGTTAAGTATATCCTTCACTATGACTGGGGTCATTTGGTGAAGTGGAGTGTCGCTAGCGTAATATGTACATACTGTTTGATCAAAGGAACACTTAAAATGACAGACGGGATAACAAGATCGTAATAAAATCCACTTTTATTTAAAGTTACATAGACAGGTAAATAAACTTCATAATGAACAAATATAATAAATATAATTGAGATGGATAACTGTAATTGAATATCGGGAAAATAAATGTTATTTTATTTTATTAATATTTTAAATATTTATACGTCATCATTATCATTTTTAAGGGCTGCGCTAATGCCGCACTTTGTAAGTTTATCGATTGATGAAATAATTTTTTGACCCGATAGCGTCTTATACACCGATAGCCTAAGATGCATGTACAAAAAGATACGATGTAACATTACTAATGGTCGTGTATCACTTGACATTCAATTCAATGCGAGGGTGTGCTCGGTTTCAAAGAAATGACATTCTTTACTTTCTTTCGTCGAGGAAGACGGAGTCACTTGTTAAAATATGATAATCAAATAGTACTTTGCATCCCTCCCGGAACCTATATTTTCCTGAGAGGCACGAAAAATATTTATATTTACTATAAAAGGGTGAGTTCATGATTTCTTGCCGACGCCATGTTTCATATCTTATGTTTAGAAAAATCTTTCTGGAACTATTTTAAGTTAGTTCATGATTGTGAATGTGCAGAGATCATAATTTAATATTTAATTATTGCATTTAAAAGAAAAACTAATCCTCTAACAGTCCTTCACCCCTCATTGTTAACTCCTTATAGAATTAAACTTAACATATATTCCTACATTCCTATCATTTACTAATGTTGCGGATGCGAACGAGAGAGCGTAACAATACGCCTCATTCACTCCATCGGGTGATGTGTTCACAGATATGTTAGAAAACCGTTATCACTTCAAAATTAATCGTCCGTAAACAGACTTTACACTCCAGCCTGTTCTTTTATCAATTACTTTGAAATATGTAGATACAATTTGCTCTACTTTTGATTCTATGGACACCATATGAAATATCAGGACAATCCCGACGATTTTAGATTATCTGTAACATATTGTATGCAATGGCTATAAGTAGCTGGACGACAGGTTAGAGACGTGTTACGGCAGACGCCGCGGGTCCCCACCATGGTGCACGCCTTGTCGTGGCGGTGGGGCTCAGTAGTCTGGGGTGAACCCAGGCGAAGCCCATTGAACCGAGGGGGATGCTCTTTGTACCATTTTTATAAGATGAGGGGATAGAGGATAAACAGGAGGAGACGCTCTTTGTACCCTCTTATAAGTCGAGGGGACAAAAGAGCAACAGAGGGAGGCGCTATTGCACACGGGGCAAGGGGCGAGGATGGGAGCCTCACCCCATTGCACTGTCCCAAACTTGACGGGGTTGTCGTGTGGTGCGGGGCTGTGGAGGACTCGCTGGTCCCTCAGGGGACTGACTGGCCGTCGTGGTGCCCTGATGATTTGTTGTTCCGGGGCATTTCAACAAAGATGGCACTGATAGCACTCGCAGTTGTTTTTTCCCACACACCACTGGACCCCACACAGGTCCAGTGAAGGCGCGTAAATGCGTTTCCCCGCGTCAACAAAAAAGAAATAGTGGTCGCGGTTGCGATCTAAAAATAGTTAAGTGCGGGATAGTAAAAATCTTAAATTTATAAAAATATTAAAAGTTTCCATTGTTTAGTACCCGTAACACAAGTCCTTACAGCACAAGACTTGGCTAACGTGATGTGATATATCCACAGATCCTATTATTCAAGGTCGTAATACTCACTTTCTCCCATGTATCCGTATCCAGTGACAGTACAGCGGTGTCCGGCCGCGTGACTCACGCCCCGCGCCGGCAGACACACCAGGCACACACCTGTGGGACACAGGGCACGTCATTAGAGCCACGAGACACAACTCGGAATGAATGAAAACACACGGCCGTAACATTTGGGGGCGCTAGTGTCGATGTGAATAGCAACACATGTGAATAGCACACAGCATGTATGAGTTCAGTGTTTGCAGCAAATAAACTAAAAAAAAACACTATTAGAAAGCTACATTATGCATGAGCAACATAGAAAGTATTATTTACCACACAGAATTAGAGATCCACCCGAGGTAAGGCAAACGGGTCGCAATTCTAACTTTATAGGCGGCAAGGTTCCGTAGCAGCTTGCCGTCATTGCAAGCTACTGTTTCCCCACATATATGTTTGTTATGTAGCTTCAAACGAGGTACTTGATAAAAAACCGAAACACGTCCCACGTATCACACTTTACAATGATTAAAACAATCAAAATTCTATAGAATTTCAGAAGACTTAGTTGCAAGGGCGTAGCTACCGCCTTACCAGAGACAATACGTTCATGCGTACACATTGTCTCAGTACGCACCGTAGGAACCAGTTTTTTCCGGACCTTAAGCTCTAAAAGCGAGGAGAAGCTCGGTACAGCACCATCGGATTGCTAAGAATGCTGGTCTGGCGAAGAGACTTGGTCTGCGTTAGAAAGAAGGACCAACCCGCCTTTCCCGCAGATGGGAGAGATACATCCCGATAGGAGAGTGTTCCTCTGTTGGATAGAATTCGTAACGAAGTCATAAGGCAGATAACTAAAGTATCCGCTATCACGCGACGAATAATCAGAAGAACAGATGGCAGATGGGCCAGTAAGGTCTTGGAGTGGAGGCCGCGTTTAGGAAAACGAAGTGTTGGTCGACCGTACACCAGGTGGGAAGACCGCGCAGTAGATAGTCCGGGGTGGATGCGAGTAGCTGCAGATCGGTCGTCTTGGCGCTCATTGAAAGAGGCAATCAAAAAAAGTCCAGCAGTGGACCGATAAGGGCTGATAATGATGATATGTTGAGAAAGTCTGTAAGAGCTAATTTAACTATTATTATCATTGCCAGGGACTAAGTTAGGTATAGTTTATATATCTTTTTTATTACAGGGAGGCAAACGATAAATCGGAGCCTTTTTAGGACTACCGACGCCCAAGTACATCCGCACAATTACTACGCCGACACGTTCGCCCTCCTCCCGTTCTCTCTCTGCCCCAATGAGCCACCGGTTACTCCCAAACCGCACGAAACGCGACACCGCAGTCACACTTTACGCCGGTACCATGTGCGCGAGGTACCTCCCCGGTCGTGCAGCATGGCACTACCTCTTACAACATATTTGTATACGCCGACAATCGACTTATCCAAACATTTGCAATGTCTTCTACGGCGGACCCTGAACCAACGAGTTCCGGGTTTCGTACCCCGCAGGGGACATGTTGTATACGTCTTGGACACCAGCGCGAGACGGTAAATTGTTATCTCAGAGCGAGATCTTCGCGCGCGCTGCAACTTGCCTTCCTTGAGCTCCGCCTTCCCGTGCAGCTTCAGTAGCGCGATGTCGTTGTCGAGCGTCTGCGAGTTATGGTTGTGGTGGATGTATGTGGTCGCCACGCGCAGTGTCTGCGCGCCCGGCGAGCCCTGCTTGCGTGTGAGGTCGTGGTCCCCTACGCGCACGTACATGGCGTCGCCAGAGCGTACGATACTGCACACACGCACGCACACGAACAAGTTAAAGAAGCATTACAGTCATTTTTATAGTATAATGGGACGAGAAGTTCTGTCTGTGTGCTTTTTCATAACTACCCACGTTCTTAGATAATTAAAAATAGGCATATGCATAATGCAGATGTTTTTAATTATCTATATATAACGCATATGCGTTGCCCTTCTTTCCTCTTCACACCATCCGCCCACCGGCTACCTATTAACTGCACAAAAAGCGACAGCATACCTGTCACTTTAGGGCGGTATCATGTGAGCGGAGGTACCTCCCCGGTAGTGTCAAATCAATTGGGCTGCAAAGCAGTATGGCAAACTTCTTACAAAACTTTTATTGTGGTTATGCATCTCGGCACGTCAGCGCCCATGTGACGTCATCACCCAGAGACGAACGGCGTTGTGGGTACTCACTTGGTGACGCAGTGCGCGGCGGTGAGCACCCACTGGGTGCCCACGAGCGCGGCCCCGCACAGGTACTGGTTGAGCGAGTTGATGAGCGCCACCTGCCAGCACCACTCGCCGCGCTCGCCGTCCTCGCCGCCCATCACGCGCCCCGCCCGCCCCGACGTGCCTACACACATTTGGCAACACGTCAGCGCTACGCTCACACACACACACACACACATAACGGACGTGTGTTGCAGCAGGTATAACAGCTGACACATAATCACTACGCGCACACAGTACTGACAGGTATACAAGACCTGCCTAAACGCACGTACAACTATAAGCATGTGGTCATGTGTGCTTTTACACACACATACTTCTGAAAAGTGTGTAAAAAAATTGTTGGCCCGTTACAAATCAAAATGGTCCTTTTTTTTGAATATTGCTAGCCGTAATGAAATACGGCGCTTTAGACAATCCGACTGCGACATGTAAAATACTTTACCTTTAACTCCGCACACGTACTTGTTGTACTTCTCCGGCGAGCGCAGAGTCGACCCATACGGAGGCTCGTACGGAGCTGGAAACGACAACACATGTAGTCACGGACAGACGGACAGACACGTAGACAGAGGCATGTCAACATGTTCAGTAAGAAGCGTCACAGTCATAACGTGCGCTTGTGCTTCTGTTAGTAAAAGAAACTTAATAATTCTGTATTTTCAAGGTTTACTAAAGACAAACTAGGTTATAAAGTTTCCTCTATATAATATTCTTCTAGAGGTATCATTGATTTATAAAAATACCAAGGTTCACAGTGACAGCGTCCGTATATTTTTATTTGAAATTATGTACTTTGTAAAAACAACTTAAAATCATCGGCGTAAGGTTGGTTTTGCCAGAAAACATGTTTAAATTTTGCATTTCTTTCAAATAATATCTACCGGTTTGTAAAAACAACTTAAAATAGCGTAAGGGCTCTTTGGCGTGATAATCCATTATGAAATCGTGTATCTTGGTATATTTATAAATCATTAAACTCGTAAATGTTCAATTCTATATCTATTCCGAGAGGAGTCAGTCTGTCTGTGTGTGATCGCTTTTATCAAAATCCACTGAACGGATGTTCATGCGGTTTCCACCTATAACTCGAATGGAGTGATTCCCGAGGGAGGTTTCTAGTGTAATGGGTGAAGACAATTCATGTTCGAAGCCGTGGCGGATCTCTAGTTTTAAGACAAGTACAAAATGTACTCACTAGGCGGCGTGGTGTACGGCAGCGTGTGCGCTATCACGTGCGTGTTGGGCGTGTACGCCGTGTACGGCGTGTACGGCGTGTACGAGTACGGCGGCGGCGACGTGGTCGCCAGCGGGTACGTGTCGTTGCGGCTGACGCCCATAGCCTCCAGCACCTTAGACTTGGGCGCGCAGCACTGCGTCCCGGCCTTCTTGCACTTGAATATGTCCGTCATCTCTGCGTTGCCTGCAACATGGTACATAATGGTGTACCGAAGCATATCACCAGTACAGCAACGGCGCCTAAGCTACTGACCCAACCAACAGGTCGGTCGCGGCTCTTTATGGAGCCCGTCGTGGCGAGTCCCAGTGGCTCATTGGAGGGGAGATGGAAGAAGGGTAACGCTTTTGCATGACACCAATAATTCTGTCGGTAGCCTTCAAAAGGGTCCTGATTCCTCGTTATTTATAAAGAGAAGGCATAAACATACAAGCCAAGTGCTTATTTATTTAGTATATTGAATATTTTTTTAACCATGTCTTGTTTGATCTCCTGGGGTGTGTAAAAAGTTGTTCCTATACTCACGGAAGCAGGTGAAAGACAGCAGAGAGACAATGCAGGAGCCGGGACAGTCCGGGCGCGGGTCGGCGGGCGCCGGAGTGGTGGTGGTGGTGGTAGTGGTCGTGGTGGTGGTACGGGGTGGTATTCTGTAAGCCGGGGGTGGTGACGATACATACAGGTAGCAGAAGAGCAAAAATTTTCCGCTCGCGATAGTACGACGCTTATGAGTAGCGACGTCGGTGAACTGTAATGAGTTAGCGTGTGTGCGTATGTACATACATAAGACGTTACACGTCTCTGTATTGTGTTTGTGTGGATGTTAGCACACTCGTGCCTTTTGGCGTAGCCATGACTGAAGGGTCTTTATATTCCTAGCTTGACTTTCTTACTGAAAATCGCATTTTGTGCAGTTTCCTATGGCCCACTGAGGGGTAAAGATCAACAAATTTGTATAATAGTTCATAGGCATCGATAACCACTAATAGATCCCGACTCGCTTTTACATATGGGTATACGCAACAAAAAGCACTTCAAAAAATTCATTGGTCCCTCGAGCCGGATACGTTCGACTGAGGCTTACCGTGTGTTATCGCAGCACACAAAGTTGCTGAGCTTGCAGTGCGTGTTGGAGATGAGCACGGCGGGTCGCTCGCAGAACCCTGCCACTATACCGGGCAGGCAGTAGCCGGGACACTGCGGCAGCGGCGGCTGGAGACAATGTGCGAAGTACAACTAAAATATCTGCACTCATCACAAAAGGAAATCCTCAAAAGCGGTCTGTATGTCATCGTTTTCCTAAACATTTGCTGCACGGATTTTTATGCGGTTTTTATCCTCGGATAGAGCATTACTCGAGGATGGCTTTAGTGTATAATTAGCCCCCGTTGTGCACGTGCGGAGCCGGGGCGGATCGCTAGACAGCATTTATTTGCTTACAGCCGTTATCATCGCGACTATCTTCGCGGTTTTCACTCGCGTAATTTGTTACACCACTATGGTGTAGCAGTCGGCTTCTTCGTTCTTCTGGACTTTCTAGAAATAGGCATAAACAGCCAAATTGTGGCAGAATTGATAGTAGTCGCAGGCCCGGTCACTCACCGGCGCGGTGGGCCGCGGGGTTGTCGTCGGCCGCCTAGTGGTTGTCTCCTGGTTGTCGATGAGGCAGCAGGTGCCCTCGGAGGGGCAGACGGCGTCCTCGTCCACGTGGTCGCACAGCAGCGCGAACATGCCGCTGATGCAGTCGCCCCGGCACTTGTGGCCCCGCTTCGGGGCGTGAGTCGTGGTCATCTGTAACGTCACAACACTTGGATGAGTAACGAGAGCCACCAAATGCTTTTTTATAGTATAGGAGGACAAACGAGCAATAGGAGACTTTCACAGACTACCGACGCCCACGAACATAAGCATAATTATGCCGATGCGTTGCCCTGCTTTTAACCTCCCCCCCTCCCAATGGGTCACCGGCTACTGACAAACCGCACGAGACGCGACGCCGCATATTATTATTTACTATTAGACCATAAGAACGGAGACCAATAAGAAGCAGGTTCATAGATTTTAAGTTTATCATATCTATACAAAATGTTGGCTGAACAACCCTTACCACTTAGGGCTGTGAAAGCGGATACTAGCTGATTCTCAGACCTACTGAATAAGTATATAAAATTTGGTAAAAATCAAGTTGGGACGTTTCGGAGGAATAAGATAACTGACATTGACGAGAATTTTATGTATGAGATATGAAATTCTCGTGTGAATTTTCTTCACACTTAACATTTCTCTTTATGCTTACAATGAGAACACATTCAAGTTTTGACAGAACAACCTCTCTTAGTACAACCAGCATAAGATGTAGCAGAACTTTGTTTGTTTGAAGGCGCTAATCTCAGGAGCTACTGGCCCGAACTGAAAAATTCTATTTGTGTTGAATAGTCCATTAATTGAGGAAGCCCATAGGCTATATACCATGACGCTACGACCAATAGGAGCGGAGTTACGAGGGGTAACACAGTATCGACGTGGGACGCACCACTTCCGAAACAATCCTTTACTTTTTGCTTCACCGTCATCATCATTATTATCAGCCCTTATCGTTCCACTGCTGGACATATGTCTCTTTCAATGAACGTCAAGACGGCCGATCTCGTGCTACTCGCATCCATCCCGGGCCAGCTACTGCACGGAGATCGCCTTTACAGAACACACTCCGCGGGTACGTGTTGCTGGTAGTGCTGTGACATCATGTTACTAGTCTACGGAGATCAATCAGAGCCACTTTTTAGCTTATTGCTGTTTTATTTTAATTTATTTAAACTAATATTTTATTAAGGATTGTTTTTATGGTTTTTGTTAATGTTAATTGTGTTTTTTACATATCTTATCTGTTTTTACATGTTTTTTTGTATTTTATATCTGTGTAGGTATTAATTTGTATTTCTTTTATATATTTTGTGTTTAGTGTAGTGTGTTGACGTAAATCAAGTTCATATTATTATTAATAATAATAAATATTTTATGCGTTAAAAAATATGTTATCTTCAATCATTATGGCAACATCAAGCCAGTGTCAAGTAAGCGTTTTTTGTCACAATCACAAAAGAAGCAATTTCACTATAATACGGGTACTTACCGCTGTGGTAGTCTTCTTAGTGGGGTGGTGTTTCTTTTCATTAGGCACCACTAGTCCGGGGGGTCTCCTGTCACCGTAGTTGTCCTTGCTCACGCAGCACTGTCGGCCGGACGTGCAGAGGTCGCTAGAGGTCAAGTACGCCTCACAGTACTGCGTCAGGTGCGATTCCACGCACACGCCGGGACATCCGAGGTTACCTGTAAAGGTCATTTAATTATCAAGGTCAATTAAGTATAAAAGGCACATGTTTTTGCTATATACTGGCCAAATAAATGCTTTATGACGAATCGAACAAATATGTTGATAATGACATAACTAACAGGTGCTTAACAGAAGTAACTTTAAACATACAACAAATGTACTAATTAACTAAAGATGTATGCAGTGTATATTTAAAAATAGTGTAGCCACGTGTACTTAACATTTGACAAGTGTGTCCAGTTGCAACAAAATAACAGCTTCGGTGGTCTGATGGTTAGCGCTTCGTACTTCCTTCCGTTAGTTCAAGTACGAACCCAGCCATGGTAGAGTTTTTAAAACCTAAATACATTTTATGAGTACTCTTACGGTGAGGAAACTCGCAATCGTGTATTCGAATCATATCTAGGATGGGGCTCGGTTTCCCTTCTGGGTTGCAGAGGTCAGATAACAGTTGCTATGAGTAAAATCGGGTGCCCTTGTTGAATCGTATAGATAACGTAGCCGACTGATATTGGGTATCATCTGATATAGAAACAGGCACCCGAAGATTGAGTCAAGGGAACAAACTGCTACCTGTATCAGTAACTTTTGGCAAGTGCACCTCATAATAAACAAATGAGATTATTATTCTTACAGGTGTACGTGGTTTCTAACAAGCGTACCTATCAAGTATAACAAGAGTATGTGATTTTCAACAAATGAACATATATGAATTAACAAGTGTACTTGGATTTTAACAAGTGGAAATATATAATTTAACAAGTGTACGTAGTTTTAACAAATGAACACATATAATATAACAAGTGTGTACGTGATTTTCAACAAATGAACATGTTATATAAATTGACAAGTGTACGTGGCTTTTAACAAGTGGAAATATATAATCTAACAAGTACGTGGTTTTAACAAATGAATATATATATAATCTAACATGTTTACGTGATATTAATTTGTGTACCTAATATGTAATATGTGTACCTAATAATTACCACTGTCTTTGTATTTATCGTGCGGCGCTCGGGTGGTGTAGTTATCCTCGTCGGAGTCCGCCTCGGTGGTGGTGTAGCGGGTGGTGAACGGCCTGCGTGTCGTCACCGTCGTTGTGTCGTTGCCTGGAAATGTAAAAAGCAAATTATATACATTTGTTTGTATGCGATATGTAGGGGATAAACAAGCAATCGGAATCCCGACACAACCCGGAGAGTACCTCTCGCTCCCTCGATACCGGCGTAAATTGACGGCGTCGCTGTCGCATTTCGTGCATTTTGTGAGTAGCCGGTGGTCCATTGGGGGGGGGGGGTGATATTAGGGCAACGCATCTGCGTAACAGTAATGCGAATATCCATGGGCGTCAATAGTCATCAAAAGGCTCCGATTTCTCGTTTGCCCCTTGTGGTATAAAAAAGCCTTTTGATGATTATTAACGCCTATAGACATCCGCATAATTATTATGAGGACATGTTGACCCGATCCTCCTTCCCCTCAACCCTCAAATGGACCACAGGAACCTCTATAAAACACGAGCTAGCACGAAACGCGAAAATCAACCCGGTACATCTCTTCCCATCTGCAGGAAAATCCCCCTGTCTGTCCCCCTATCGTCCCCCTAAACCTGAAGAGACAAAAGACTTCGTAGTCAGTCGAACTGTTGAGGCTGGACAAGCGCCGCCAACCAGTATTAGGCCCCTCCGAAAAAAAAAACGAAACGCTAAAGCTAGCTAGCCATAAGCTCTATAATACAACTTTACGGTGATATCATGGCCAGAGTTTATTCTCAGTTCGTTCCATCCAAATCGGGCTGCAATGCAGCATGGCACTACCTCGCAAAAAAAAACGATTGTTTTACTTATTGTTGATGTAATAATCGGCTTTCCTATCAACAAGCACGTTGTATGTAACGAAATAGTCTCACCGAGAGGTTCGTCGACGCAGCACTTCATGCTCGGGTTGGGACACTCCACCTCCTCCAGCACGTTGGAGCAGATGAGGGAAGCCAGTGCGTGCATACACACGCCGGGACAGTTCTTCGCGTCCACCTGCGTGTCCAACGAGTCCAGCAGACCTGAAATATGCCATCCAAACGAAATTAACAACCAATAAACTTTTGTTGTATGAGGAGAGTGCCGTGTTATACTCGGGTACTGCGCTGGATTTTGGGGGCCGTGTTAAGCTCGGGTACTGCGCTGGATTTAGGGTGCCGTGTTAAACTCGAGTGATGCGCTGGATTTAGGGTAGTGTTCAAAATGAATGCTGTGCTGGATTTAGGGTGCAATGTCAAATTTGGGTGCAGAGCTACATTTACAGTCCAATGCTAAATTTGAGTGCAGCGCTGGATTTAAGGCACACAGCAATAGTTAAGGCACACAGCAATAGTTAAGGCGCACAGCAATAGTTAAGGCACACAGCAATAGTTAAGGCGCACAGCAATAGTTAAGGCACACAGCAATAGTTAAGGCGCACAGGAGAATTTTGGTTCCATTGCTAAATTTAGGGCGCAGTGCTCATTTGACCTTAATAGCTTTTGTCAAGCAAATTAAGAATTTTTGTGTGTGCTTGGGTGATAGGTGGGATTTGCAATCTAGAACTAAGTGCCTATCAATATTGTACCAAGAGCTAAAATAGTTACCGCAGTTACTTCGGTGGCGTCCTATTTCCCCGGTTCCGCTACGGATGACTCAAACACGCAGACGCACACGCATACTCTTAGTCATTCGCAAGGTGTACGTGTTTAGTTCGGAATTAGGTACGGTCGGCAAAAATGCCGATTGTTACTGACAATAACAACCAGAAGATTTTGTATTATTGTGCAGTAGCCGCGGATCTGACGTAAAGGGATAGCTATGCTGTAGCGTTTTTTGCAGCTTGTGATTTGAGAGGGAACGATTCTTAACACATCTGTGTTGCAGATGAGCGGATATGAGTGGTGATACGTAGTGTTGAGTCTGTGGTCCTGGGTGCTCGTTTTGCCCCTTAAATTATAAACAAGCGGGCGGTATGAGGTCATTTAGTGCTGGGGTTTGAGAGAATTACAGAGGATATATCCGAACGTTTATAATTAACATACATATAAGATACTAGCGACACCCTACTACAGACGATACTAAGCCCTCCCTTCGCTGCGGGCTACAATCACTATAAAAGATAGTCTTCTGTCTACCCGCCACTTCTTCAGCGTATCATGTTACTTGACAACATCCTATTATTTACACTCGTGATATCTTTTGAATGGCACATCCGAATCGAATCATTTCAAAGGTGATATAAAGGTATTCGAAGTAGTCATAAAGAATTATTTAATTATTTTGACAAGGATCAACCTAGGTACGAATAAAGAACCTTCTCTAGCGGTGGTACTTTAATTTTTTTTTTAAATAAAAGGACGCTTATAGTGACGTAACTGTAAAAGATAGAGATATGCTGTCGCGATATTTTTCATAGTTAGTGATGTGTCCAGAAAAAATTGCAATACATCATTTTGTTGTATCATTAATAGTTTTGGCAGCGCATGCGATTGAAGGAAATTTTTCGTCTATTTTTTTACACCTTGGGTTAGATTGTTCAAGATCAATAATTTTTGCAAGCGAAACATTTTTTTAATCGGTCCAGTAGTTTTGGTGCATGTTCATTTCGACAAACATCAAATCTTTCCTGTTTATAATATTAGTAGAAAAGAATAGATAGATGTAGGATCTAGTGACCGATCTACACGATACGATCCGCCACAATATATTATTTTTATGACCGCTTGTTGACAAGATTTTTAAAATTTAATGGTAACTTTGATTTATTCAGGATATGCAACCTGCAAAGTTTGCAGAAGACAAACCAAGTATATACATATTTATATATTGAATTGGTGAGACAAACAACTTACGTCTTATTTTCAACGTTATCCGGCGTTTGCTCACCGTCTTTTTATTACGTCAATGCGATTATTTTTTTATATCATGTAAATAATTCAACGAGCATTCATAGCCACCGTACAACCAGAGGCAACAAAGAAGCGTTGCCGCCTGTAAATTTACGCCGGTATTACGTAGCGAGAACTGGGAATTGCTTTGACTCAGCTGGAGCCAATTTATTGATAAAGTATAAAAATAGTGTCTGTGGGACAATCACAAATCTACAACGTCTAGCTGGCGCCCTGCTTAATACTAAAATTTATGAAGTAATAATATATAGAGTTTTAATTATATTACAAGAGAAAAAGTAGTCAAATTTACTACTTATGAAGTGGGCGGGATTCACATCGGCAACGTCGGCACAAGGCGCGTATTTCATCCGCTACATTACCAACCGAAACAGTCGGCCCTCATGTTCTAATCTGCCGACCATACTTCATGCGCGCCTCACACTTAAAAGGAAAAGGTATGCGGCGGCCCCCGGACCCGGCTGGCGCCTGACGTGTGAACCGTTTATAGTAACAGCTTTCACCCACTCACCCTAATTAAAACGCCGTCAGGTGCATAGGAGGGAAGACGAAATTCCTTAGCCGAGGAACGAGTCAAAATTAGCCAAAGAATCTCCTGTTTTAAACCTTCTTCACGTAACAAGAGATTTATAAATACTAAGAGCCTACTTTAAGGACGTTTTACAACACGTCAGCCTGACCCCGTTTTTAGTTGTAAGATTTGTTGCACTAAAGTGTACTTAATATTTTTATAAATGTAATGTTTGATATGATGTTAAATGCGTAGATAGCAAATAAAAAGATAATACGTGAACAGGATTAGAACCATTCCATAGGACATACCCGCTCAAGTGACCACTGCGCCACTCGGATCTCGCTCGTCAATCGTAATAACTAGTAGGCCTCCAACATGAGCCTTCTTTACTAGTATATCGTTTTGCCGTTTTACTTACATACTGGCACCGTGATTTACACATAACATAGGCAGCCTCCCTTAAGAACCGTACGAAACGCGACACTGAAGGTGTCATGAATTCTGTGTTGTTAATACTACATGTGTATCTTTTTCGATAGTACTGACGTATAACCGGCTCTTGCCGACTGGCCGGCTCACTTGGTGACGTGGCGATTACTCTCCGTGTTACGCCAGAGGTTGCGGGTTAGAATCCCGCCTAGCCAGGTCATATACCATCGTTCTCTGACCAGAAGGAGCGAGGCCTTGAGGAGCCGCTAGTAAAAGATAGAAATGTGACGCGTCGCTCCGCCGCGGTTGTCTAACTGTTAACGCGCGCCACGTGGACTCCGGCCCGTTACATCCCGAACCGAGAGTGTTCACGCTCCAGACATAAATACCTGACATACACCTGACTTTTGGGTGAAATGTATTCTTTTCATTTACGCCGATGCGTTGCCGCAACGACGAAAACGTACGAATCCCGCGTTTACGCCGGTGTCAGCGTAGAGAAGAATAGCTAGCGGACTAACGTTCCCGACACAGAAGTATTCCTTCTGGACGGACTAGATGACCGGCTTTATTTCCTATTGTGTAAAAACAATACGAGTTAACAGAGAATAGAGAAAAATTACCTAAGGAAAGTAGAGACCATAAAAATGTATTTACCATAATTTTAATGTTAATGAAGCTTGTCTTTACGAAAAATATTTCTGTAAATGCCTCACGTACGTTGTATTGATAATTGTAGAGTTACGAATTGCTTTGGTAATTTTTTAAAAGGAAGTGGGCGAGGGTCCCATCGGCCACGTGCGCGCTGACCCGACGTGCGATAGCACGGAGAAATCGCCGGCGAAAACGAAAGTGAGCTCACCCCGGCAATTAGCGTTATTTACATGTGCCGACTCGCCGACAGTGACCCACCCGGCAGTGGCGCATGCTGCGTAGAGGGGGGAGGGGACCAAGGATCTGTGTCCTACTACAACAAGTCCTAGATTTCCTTTTCCTACGCAAGAATATGAAACGTTAAAAATCGTATATTATATATCGCTATACCGAAAAAAATCAAAGCGTCCAGGTATTTCAATGAATACATTCAGCATTTGACATAAATACATTTTATATAATAATTAATTTAATAAGTACATTTTGCATGTGATAAATCTATAACGATGCTGCTTAGTAGCTACAAACATCTAGAAAGTGATTGCAGCAGAATTGGGCCGGCACTACCGTCGCTTACTACTACTACACCCACACTCACATACTACCGCCGTGAAGTGACATCTTCGATGTCGCGTTTCGTGCGGTTTGTGAGTTGCCGGTGGCCCATTAGGGAGTGGCGGTGACAGAAGGGGAGCGCATCGCCATAGTAATTATGTGGATCTCCATGGGCGTCTGTAGTCGTAAAAAGGTTTCGTTTTCTCGCTTGCCCCCTTTTCTATAAAAAAAAATATACTAATAAATGATTATCACAATAATCTTTGCAATAAACTCGGTAAATTTCAATTCCGAATGATTGCAATTAATTTAAAAAGAAATACTGTAGAGGAAAAAATAGTTTACGAAAGAGGTAGTGATGCGGATTTAAAACTATTAAAAAAATTTATTTCTATATTTATTTACCATATAAATAATTGTTCTATTTATATTATATATAGTCGTGTTTATCTAGAGCAAATATACTCCACATCATATTTGCTCAAACATTTGTACAACTGTTTTTTTTACAAAATTTGTACAATTGTAACTAAATTCAAATAATTAGGAATAGAATATAAATATATTTATTCTCTGCTTCACAACACCACAGACAAAGTGAACATATAGAAAATAAAAAAGAAAAATCAAATACCGTAGGATGTTATCTACACAGCAATGCGGTGTGAGGCGTTTAAATGACAACTGACGCGTTTAAATATTTCGTCGCATTACAAAAATAATGTAAAACATGTTACATGTATATATTTCTTCTACCTATAAGTTTGCTATATATATATATCAAACTTATAGTAGAAAAATATTCAGTATTCACGCCCACCTGGTTACAATTAACCATTCCGTTCGATAGGTAATGCCACTTACATGTGTATGATTGGGTGGTCATGTCAATAATGAAGGATTCTTCCTTGGGAATCGAGCGGCGGCAATTTGTGCATTTTCGGTTTATTTTTAGACGTAGGTAAAATATGTTAGGAGGCATTGTGTGAGCGAGAAGTAGTGTGGTCGTGGCGGGTCGAATCTGCATTGCAGCGAACTAGTTACCGCCACTTACTAAACATTTACATCTCTCAAGACCGTTCTCGTTTCACTTGTTTACGCTTTTCACGGTTCCACGATTACATTTAAACACATATGTGAGCGTTTATCACAGCTAATCCGAAACGCCGTTGACCGGGTTCTTTCTCAGCACCATATTCGTTAAGTGGCACTGAGAAAGTACAGCCATATCGCACTACTCCCGTGCGCACGCGCCGAGCAGAGGGCGCTGCGTACAGCTAGAAAGTAAGAAGTCAAAGACGCACGTTCATTTTTATATTTACTAGAGAGTACTCATTAGATTAGTATCGAAATAATTAAATCTTACACCAGATAATATTTGAATCATAAATAGGACATAACTACACACACATAACTAGCTATAGTAATTTCTTTTTAAAATAAAAAGAAATGAAGACATCTGTAAAGAGAACAAATTTAGAGCCCGTTTCGCAGGTTACCTACTGTTTGTGTCAAGTGTCAACTAGCTAGTCGATATTTAATTCTTAACTTAAACACAAAACGTTCCACATTAATTTCTTCAAGCCGGAACCAATGATACTGAATTTTGTAGTTTATTTGCCATGAAGTTCCTAATAGCTTAACCGGCAATTTTATTGGAACCGACGAAACAAGTCTTTACTGAAGAAATTTAATCTAGGGGCTCCAGAAAGTATTTAGGTGATGTTTGATAACTGAAGGTAGCAAACAAAGTCTTTATTCAGATTTTAATTAATAGACCATTTTGTTGATAACAAAAATATAATATTATTTAAAATAATTAACTAATTAAATAGTGAGGAATATCTATTCGTCATATCCTACTCATGAATTTTCATTTCAGTACATTCAATTATATTCTCATAAATAGTTTAGAGTTATATAAAAATAAAGTGTAAACTACTATTTAAACCCGTACGTAACACCGTTAGTCGTACAACATTGAGGATGTTGATGAGTTTATCTGAGGAAAAATAATCCTTGAGGGGATTTTTTTTATTTTGTCAAAATTTGAGCTCTTCAGGTGGACAACTTTACAAATTTCAAAGTTCATCAAACTCAATATTTCATATGACTAGTAACGTAGCGTACAATATACTAGAGGATAATTAGTGGGCCAGCTTCTAGCCGCGTACTTTCTCGCGGGTGAACGGCCGCGCGAGTTGTCTCGGCCAGTCGGCCGTGACGTCGCCGTGACGCCGTCGGAGTCACACGACACGACATGTGATCTGAACACCCACTATTTTTTTTACATTACCACTCGCCACCAGGGTCGACATCAGCCATCATTTATGCAGATAAAAGATGGCTGATGTCGACCCTGGTTTAGCAGATAAAATCATGGCGCGCTGCGATTGCAGTAAGCGCATAAGATAAAGTAGATAATTGATCTGAAGTCGGTGCATCAGTACGTACATATTTAAAAGTACAAACATTTAAATTAAAAACTATTTTCTTTTTGAATAGATTTTGAAGAAACATTCAAAATAGTTGGAATATTTTCTGAATTCACAGTACCTATATTCTACATTAAGTAAATATTGAATAGTTTGTTCTTTGAAAAAATGATACCTATGTAGGTATATCATTTATCTAGATATCAATATAAGTAAAAAATGGAAAAGGCCCTATCCTTGTTCCTTGAGGAACCCCATCCGTCTCGAATCTAAAATCATATCGGCCTTTTCGTGTTAACTATGCAAAGTATTTAACATAAGAGCTCCATAATGTGATTGTGACCAATTAATAGTAGTCATGATTTGTGTATGTGGGTGACACACCGGCCGCGTTGGCCAACATTGAAAGAGGATAATTTGTGACCCTCCGAGGGGCGAGTAAACAGCTAATTCCTGATACAAAATGTGTAAAACTGCACATACCTCATTGTTTGTATATATGTAAATTAAAAAATCTGCGTGTCTGGCCGTGTGGCTACGTATCTCAGTGGTATTTCACTTTCTGTTACATTTGTGAAGTTTCTTTTTACACGAAACTAGTCGCGTGCTATATGGGTCCCGCGGAATAATCTCTTATGATACATGCTTTAAATGTAATAAATTGACAAATGACATTTCATTAATTCAAATTAAGTACAAGTTGTCTGTGGCACATGGAATAGTTAGAGGCGTGATTGAAACGCTTGACGCGGATGACGGTTCAGATTATTTTGTGAATTTCTTGTTATAAAAAACATGTAGATAGATAGATGAATGAATATAATTGTGAAGGCGTTGTTAGTGAACTTTGAAAGTAGTTTCAGGTGAGATAAACCGTCGAACTATAATTATTGCATTGCAATAATTATCGTTCAACTAACACGGACGAAAGGGGGACAAACGAATTTGAGCCCTTTCACGACTACCGACGCCCATGAACATCAGCATAATTACTATGCCTTTGCGTTGCCATCCTTTTTACCACTAACAAAATGCCACTTGCCAAGCTTCCTCATGGACACAATCTAATTTCGCCTACTTGGAAGTCGCTTAATCGACTTCGGACACAAGTTGGGTCCAAACACCTCCTTCGGGGGAGCAATGCCAATGTAGTGCTCCGACACAGACCATGAGTAATCTACTCCATTGTCCGATGTGCCCAACTTCCTGCACCTTAGATGATCTCTTTGCGGCTAACGATGCCGCTGCAGCTGTGGCACAGTTCTGGCAGGATAAAATTTAGGCTGAATCACTGACTCGAAAAGAATAAGATCATACTATTATATCTATTAATATCTAATGGCTGTTTTTAAAATCCTATCTACAGGTGGATTTTGCTACTGAAGATAAAACATTACACAAGCACTCGGACTTGTGCTGTGGAAACGAAGAGACAACACAGCTCCATCGGATTGCTATGAGTGCTGGTCCGACGACCAGACTACGTCTGGGATCGTAAGAGGTACCAACCAAATTTCATACATACAGCACCCATACTCTCCGATTAAAACGTCTGTGACACACGGACGGCAGGACAGACAAAACTGATAAAAGTTGTTAGTAAGATTTTCTGCGTAATGAGCTATTCAAATAACTCAAGATCATCACAATTACTCAACATTGGCTCACTTAGCACACACGAGTCAGTCGCGTGCGAGCTCAGGGGGGGGGGGGCTGCGAGGGGGGTCCGGTGAAAGTCTCAGTGACGTCATTGTGTCTTTCCAATATTACCATTGTCCACTACTTGCATGATGCAACAAGTAACGCTTTATAATTCGCTGCGAAATGTTCAAAAGCCATTGGTTTTGGGTACAGTTGCCAGCAGATGTAATCTAAAAAGTGGAGGGCGTGCAAATGGTCACAGCAAAGAGGTAATATGACTTGGTTTTATCGAATGGTGGCGAAGCCACAGACTATATCGTTCCACAGAACACACACGTCAAAGATGGTTCCCAATGTCAGTTTTGCGTGGCGAGGCTGAAACAGCCTAAAGCCTCGTTTTACTACACAGTAGGGTACATGTAGGCAACTTTAGTCTCATAATATGTTGCCAGCTCAGTGGGCGCAGAGGATGTTGCTTATGACGGATATATGGAGTAAAACAAAAGTAACGCATAACTTTGTTGTCCGTCTGTAAGTATGTCCAGGCCACTCTCTCGCAAACGCGTTGCAGAATCAAGAAGTTCGGCAATATGTTAAAGCTCTGAAAACATAATTGTAATTAATTGTGATCTATCCTTCGGACGCAATGGCTCCCATAGAAAATATGCAAATGACAGGCGTTTATTTTTACAGGCACATTTTTTATGGGACCACACAAAAACGATGAGGTGGCCTATCGATGAGGTACATTCCAGTCTCCTTCACTTAATACTGTTGTTAACTCATAGTTATGCTGCTATATTAAAGGTGTTGAATAAGAGCTCTTTTCTTGAAAATTCTTTTTTCATACTTTAAAAAGTAAAGTTTACGATAGGAAGAAATGGCCTGGCATCGAGATAAACCGTACCGTCTTTTTGCTCGAGTTGGCAGGGCCTATGCCATGTCCTCAGTCCGTGAGTCCAGCGAGGGAAGATTTTTACAAACGAAGGATTGATCATGACCATCATCATTACCAGCCCTCATCGGTCCACCTCCGCCTCTCCCAGTGAACGTCAAGACGACCGATCACCTGCTACTCGCATCCATCCCGGAACAGCTACTGCACGGAGATCGTTTTTTACAAAACGAACGATACTTTTCAAAATTTATAATTATTCTGTTCCGTTCAATTCACTTCGTAACCGGCACTCCGCGCCTGTAATTCAGTCGCTCGTCACTGTGCAGATACGAGTTCCTGACAGTGCTGTGACTATATGTTACTATAACCTACAATTTTGACGACGGCTCAGTTTTTAACGCGGCGGTTAGTCCGCGTGTTATTCCAAGGGTCGCGACTTCGAATCCCGCCTAGGTCGTGGATATTTATATATGTATTTATGTAATATTTATAAATGTAATAAATATATGTAATAAAAATCTTAAATATGATAAGTCCTCAGATATCATTATTATTATTATTGTTACAGGTCTTCAGCAAAACACCCCTGCTGGTAGCCGGTAAAAAATACCAGTAAGCCACAGAAGGCTCGCGGCGGCTCGCTTGTCCCTAGGAGACGAATTTATCCTCTAAAGGGGAGGTGGTCTCGCACCAGAGACTCCCACCCACACAGGCATAGTGTGATGTTAATGGGTGTGAGATTAACACTTCCCACAAATATTACAAAATTGAAATAAAAAAAATACACACGGGAGCCCACCCACGAATTCATTCGAGTTGTAACTACAAATCCACAATCTTTGATCGCAATTCCTGAAAGAAAGAAGAAGAAAATGTAATTGGAAGGTCACATGCCGTGGAAGAGCCGATGTGCGAGGAAATTCCTGGGTTACATATGTTGGAGGTAAAGGAGCAAGTGGAGCCACTTCACAACCTCGCCGACGCCCATAAACATGCGTACATGTGTTATACAGATGCGTTGACTTCTTTTCCTATTCATCTCTAATGTGCCATCGCATCCCGCACGAAACCCGACAGCACAGCTGTCACTTTACGGCAGTATCATGCGAGAGAGGCACCTACCTCCTCGGTCGTGCCGGCTCGGTTCGGATGTATGCATCTATATATGTAGCATGGTACTCTTGGAAATTTATCAGACTTAAAATTCTGGTCGGCCTTAGGTTTGTAACGACTGTCTGCACAGAGGCCAGCCTCTGCACAGGATATGTTGCACTGAAGAAGTGTCTGTGCGCAGACGTAAGTGCACAGTCATCTTACTCTGCTATTGCAACATGAACTTCACGTGGTCTTTGAGGCATTGATTTAACAATAAATCCTTTACTCTGCACCGTTATTCTGAAATGTTACTACAGTAACAACATATTATGGCCTGACTCAGGACTCGAACGCTGGATCTCGAGACCATGCATAGGCATGAGATTAGATAGCATTACACGAAAGGGACAGTCAACAGCGCGGAACACAACAAGTATTAGGAGTGGTTTGTCTGTACGGTCTTTAGTGAAAGTGAAATATAAATTCGTGCAACTACCGGTGAAACACGTCTGATGGTGACACGCGCATGTAACGGGACCCTACGGCGTCGCATCCATCATTCACATGCGTGCCTCAGGTCTGTTTGGTTTTCTTTTAATGTCTTTTTTTACAGTAAGTCACGAAGACAATACACAAAGTGTCGAGAAATGTTTGAAATAACTAAGTTACAGTAACATAGTTTTATTACAACAACATTGCTGATTATGATTTGTTAGCTGTGCCCCGCGAAATGTATCCCAAGTGATATTTTTATATGTTAGTCCAGGTTTCATGTTTGCTCCCCACCATGGTTCAAGCCTTGTCGTGTCGGTGGGGTTCAGTAGCCTGGGGTGTACCCGGGCGAAGCCAATTGGACCGAGCGGGATGTTTTTTGTACCCCTCTTATAAGAAGAAGGGGCTAAAGAGCGGGTGGCAGGATCGCTCTTTATACTCCCCTTATAAGGAGAGGACCAAAGAACAACAGCCGCCGAGGTATCCTGATGATTTGTTGTTCCAGGGCACCTCATTTTTTTAAAATGTGCTAAAAATCTCATATACGCTTTCGCCCGATACTAATAAAATAATAAGTTTATTTAACCCGACGCCATGTAATGAGCGACTGTTCATGCGTGCCAACAAAAAAAAAAACAAACAAAAAATCGGAGCCTTTACTACCGACGCCCATTAACATCCGCATAATTTTACGGATCGGATGTCATGCATTCTCAAATATACAGACAATATTAATTTATTATAACATTTTATTTACATGTTATATATGGACGTCTTAAGTTTACGCGAATGTTACTCATTACAATAAAACTGCTTTTACGTTTACGCTACCGCGATAAAACCGGTAAAATTAGTTTTATTATAAATTCGTATTATTTACAATTATTTATGATGTTCGTGTCAGTTTTTATATTGTATAACAGCAACTTCAGTTATTGTCAAAAAAAACTGCATTTCTCCTCAATGCACACATTAATCAGTACGCTAGTATTACATTACAAGTATGAAAGTGGATTAGCGAATGTATGTTTGCACATCCTACATGCAATAGTAGCAAAACTTTTGAAGAATCTATCTGATTACAATCTGGATTAACGCTATATTTGGCAACGGAAAAACAACTGGTCCCGGGATAAGCTTTGTGCAAGCAAAACCGCGGTCTAAAGCTAGTGCTAGTGGTGTTAACATGCGCGTTTCGTAAACGCCAGTTAAAAAAGAAAAGCTAACGGCTCATGTGGTAATAACATTTTAACTGTTACGTGCTCAAAGCGGGTCCATACACTACTAAAACAATAAGTGTGCACCGAAATTGTGTACATTGCATTACAAAGTAAATGATTTTGTACATCATCTCTACCTATCATCTTTGAAGAAAAAATACATATAAGGGAAAATGAGTAGTCGGCGGCTTTTTGTGTCTCCCAATGGCGTAGGACTAGCGAAGACTTTTGTGTCCTCAGGTGTAGGGTGACGATAAGGGGGCAGACCCCTCTCTTTTCCCGCAGATGGGAAGAGATGAACCGGAAGGTTTGACCAATGCACAGTTGGATCCCGCGTTGGATACATGGTAAAGTACGTCCTACCGCATACCTTGAGGCTTCGGGTCAGAAAAAAAAACATTTTCAATTAATAATAACAGTTCGAATCGAGATTTTTTTTAAATTAATTTAGTAAGTCATATGCGTGTGCATACGTAGCTGAGTAATTATGTACATATCCCCTTTATTCATCATTTTAGTATCATAAAGTTATGACGAGCTAAGACAATTGAATCACCTGTGACTTAGTTCTGGTCCTATGATTTTTTTTAAGTTTGATATTAGTCATTAGTTTTGTTTGTTACAGATGACGGTTATGTAAAAGTTTATGTTAATAAACATTCTCATATCGGGGATGTACCTCTCCCTTCTGCGGAAAAGTGAAAATATTGGGCTTCTTTTCGTATCCAGCATAAATTTAGGTCCGAAACAAAAAACTATAAAGTGGAGTTGGTAAATCATAAAAAAACATTTCAAACAATAATGACCCCTTATACTGCCACAGCAAACGAACAGTCGATTTGATGAATACCGACGCACTTAAACATCCGCATTTTACCGACGCACATAGACATTTCAGGCGGGCATAAGGGGGGAAGAGGACCACGCAACTGTATAACAATTATACTGATATAAATGTCGCTAGTAATCAGAAGGCTGCATCAAAACTCCTCGTAGGTTACCTCGTAAAAAGCATACTGGAAATAATTTAGTTCTGGTGGACACATTATAACGTTTTATTATAATCTCGACGTTGCTCAATGTCTAGAATTAGGTAGAAACCATAGCACCTATAACTACAGCATTATCTACAACAATTAATGCACTGGATTAAAACGCTACTCTTCATTAATACTAGCTGATACAACTGAAACATCTTCGAAGAAGCAGTGTGCAATTATTGTAACATACAAATATCGAACATAACGTCAAAGTATCATATTTAAATATGTTTGTGTCATACTCTAGAAAAGCAGATGTTATATTTGAACTAGCGATCCGCTCCGGATTCGCACACGATTAACAGGGACCACGAATTACACACTAAAACCTTTCTCTTAAATCATTCTATTCATGGGTGAAATCCGAATGAACATTCGTTTGGTAGATTTTGAGTAATCGATAACGCATCTTGAAAGTGAAGAAGATAGATGTTTAATAATGTGTCTAAAGCCAAATATGTTGGCCTAAGTAGTTTTGTTTTATTTCCACCTGGTACTATTAACTCAGTGGTAGAATATAATCGTGTCTTTTCTCAATTAAAAAAAGGATTTCCTCATATTGTGCGTACCAAATGATTTTGCGGTCAGTGGCGTAGCAACAGGCTGACAAGTCGGTAAAAAGATACCCAGTGACAGAACACCCCTCAAGTGGCACATAACATTTATAACACAAGAAGAAAAATATCCCAACATTTTTTTCAAGAAATGCGCAAATGGAATAATTTGGTATTATGCAGATGTGCAGAAAGCTAATATTTTACCATAACATGCATGAGATTTCGTCATTTTTTTCACTTCATTAAAACATTATGAACATTGAGGCATTCTCACAATACTTAAGTTATACACAAATTATGACACTGTTAAATACATTATACTTTTCTATTTTATTTGTTACAAAATCCACAATTGTGAGGACATTTAGTTTTTATTAAATATCTACAAAAACATTTTTATAATCCAGAAAACAATACCGTTCGATGAGTGCATAATATTAACTAACGTGTAGCTTCCGAATTGATTTTACGTTTGCCAAGTCCATTGGAAGATGCATTAAGAAATATTGGCTCCCATTCCTTCCGGATAAAGAAGGGGACTAAAAAGCAAGAGAAGGAGGCGCCTGAGCGCACGGGTCATGGGACCTTACAGCTTCGCAGCAATTGGCCTAGAGGGATCGGATGTGCAGCGAGAAGTCATCGCACAAAAATATTATGAAAATAGTAACAGAAATATTGAAGTATCGTGAATACTGCAATAGAAAAACGAAGAAGCAAAGACATATCGGTATATTCCAAGAATCACTGCAAGTTTACTGTGGAACGTGCTCGCTGTTACTGGCACAGAAATTCAGCTCCTCTATAATCCTTACACTGTTATGCAATTATCTTTCACCAATATTTAACATTACAAAAAAATAGAACTAGCAGAGAGTGCCATGGGGAAGAGCAACGTACAGATGGATATACGAGTTGCGAAGGAAGTTGATCAAGATATAACAATATCATATAATCGCAAAGATAAAAATTAAAGACCTCACCAGTTTGTACACGAAAGGGATAATTAATTCCACAAGAGATTCACTTGTGGTACTTCCCGACTAATAAAGAAGTCATTGACAGTATTTAAAAGCTAAGCATTAAAAAGAAGGTAGAAGATGGGCTCGAGTGAATCGATTATCTTGTCAATTTTTTACCCGACTGCGTCAGAAGGAGGTTAATGTTTTCAGAGCGTACGTAGTTCAAGTTTCCTGCTACAGTCTTAATAGCCACGCGAATTTTGCGTATGGAGTGTATTTAGATTCGTCTTCATAACACGAATGACACTGGGTACCTTAAACTATATTTTACGCAATTCGGTTTTGTGTTTTCTCAATTAACTATTTAGCTTGTTTTACAATTTCTTCTCATTGTATAGTTTCGAGGAGCACTTCTCTTATTCTGCTAATAATATTTTGTTTATTTTGTAGTATTTCTTTAAATACATTTTGATGTGTTTTACTCACAATAATAGTTTAAACAGAACTCACCATACAAGTTTAGAATATAGATACTATTTGCTTTACGCATTTCGGACACAAAGCAGTTAGTTCCACACTATCTGATACAAATGGTTCTCAGCATCGTCTCACACTAAGTAATAAAACATTGACTCCGATCGATAAGTAACTAACTAATAACTGGGTGCTTCTAAATAAAATTATAAAAACAATTAGATTTTTTAGTTGTATTTTAAACGAAAAAATTAATGTTTATTAAACAGCCGGGTTTTATGCTTTTCAATTAAAACTTTATACATACTTTGTTGTATGTACAAAAGGATAGAATTGTCAAGATCATTAATTGTAACTTTGCTTACAAGGTGCTATGACGATCTATGTCTCGAATAACTGTAAGTTCCCGTATCTCAGAACAAGGTTTTCAGACCAATTGACTTTTCACGCGTGCACGATATTGTGAAAACGTAAAGGTAAAGCGCTACTAGAACTCCACAAACATCTTCGTCGTTTCGTCGAAACTGACACTACCTATGTGTTTCATCGAAATGAGAATAAATAGGTCGAGGCGACTCAACAAGACGTTACATTGAAAGTGGTAGACTCATGGATCGTGCACTAATTATATATATTAGGACCCTGACGTTTCAGTATCTTTACAGCACAGTTCCCGAGATATAACTGTGTATACACAGTTATATAGCACATACGTGTAAGCTTAGGATGTATGTGTGTAGGCATACACCACCGACACAATATTAGATGTGCCATAAAAATCGGCACAAGGATTCGAACCCGCGCACAGCCGTTACACGAACATACCCGTTATATAGAAACCCGTTGTTCTGTTGAACATTCCGATACCAAATTGGTTAGTAATATTCACGCAGCGTTTGACCCGGATTGGTAATGTATGTGTGTGGGCGAGTTGTCCAGTGGACTCGGCTGTATGTGGGCTTCATGATGCTCCGCCGGTGCGTGGCGAGAAGACCAGCGGGCTTCGGTGTGCGTGAGCTGCCCGTACTCACCTGACAGAAAGGAACTGGCGAAGGACTCATCCTGGGCGCGTAGGGCGGGCACTAGCAGCAGGGCGGCGCCCAGTACGGCACCGAGGGTCATGGTTTTCGTCATGTCAAGTGTTGTGTTCGCATTGCGCGGCGTCCGGGCGCGCTGTCGCGGGGCAACTGGCCGGAGAAAGAAGAAAGGCTCGACGTGTGCGTCCGCGAGTAGGCAACAGCGCAGAGGCGACGCTAACAATATTTTATACCTACTACACGATGGACTCAAGGCGCACAATAAAAGGCAATATAAATAACATTATAAACTAGCTGTGCCACGCGCCTGCATCCAATTTTAATTAACTACAATACGAGGTGTGTTCAGAAAGTATCGTGGATTTTGAATTTTCGCGGGTTACATATATTCGAATTTAGTCTTTTCTTGAGGTGTTATGTCAGTACATATTTCTCTCACTTATTCATATAGCCTTACAGCCATTTTAAATGTTCAATTAATTGTTGACAGTTGCTTTGCTTGCATGTGTTTTAGTTCCGCTTCGATTTATACCTATTCAAAAAAAATGGAACATAGAACCTGTACCAAATTTTGTGTGAGAAACGAAATGCAGTGCGCCGATGCATTCCGAATGTTGACTGTGGCAGAACTGACTGAAGAGAAGCTACTTTGGACAAAATCAATGGTTATCGGCGGTACAAAATGTTTTCAGAAGGTCGTGAAGATGTGAAGGACGAGCGCGTGCCGGACGCCCGAGCACTTCAGCAACAGGCGAAAAAATTGATGAAGTGAAGAAAATGGTACTGGCCAATCGTCGAATCACCGTTAGAGACATTACCGAGGACCTGGGCATTTGAATGGGTTCGTGCCATTCGATTTTAATCGATAATTTGGGTATGAGAAGGGTGGTCCTCGCAAAATCCGCACCAAAATTGCTCAATTTTGATAGCTGCTTGTACGCGACTTCTTGGCCAGAAACAACACATCAATGATACCGCAGCCACCGTATTCCGTAGATCTGGCACCCTGTAATTTATTTTTGTTCCCGAAATTTAAGAGGCCCGAGGCGAAAAGGACGACGCTACGCTACGATTGACGTGATAAAGGCGGCATCGAACGAGGAGCTGAAGAAGATGTAAAAAAATGATGTTTTGAAGTATTTGGAAGATTGGAATAAAGTTGGCAAAAGTGAATAACATCCCAGGGGGATTTACTTGTAGGGGATAAAATAGATATTCACGAATAAATAAATAATTTTTGAGAAGACACAAAATTCGCAAAAATTTTTGAACACCGAGTATATACTATTAGGAATGAAACGATACGGGTTCTCGTTTCTTTCCCTGTGATAACCAATATTTTTAGCATCACCCATATTATAATATCTTTGCATGCAAATGCGGTCAGGCCATCCCGCCAATTGGCTATATGGTTATATGGATACGAACAGACATTTATTTTTAATTCTTTAATATTAATAGTTTATTCTCTGATCACAATACTATATTTTATATATCAAGAGCCAAAATTGATTTAGTTCGTGTTGGTGTGTTGGGGTGTACCAGGCTTTAGGGGCCAGAATTTCAGGTCTACTACCTCTAATGTTAGTCAATTCTATAATAATTTAAAGTAAACAAATAAAGTTTTTGTGTATTCGCTCTTCAAGAAATTATATAAGGCCCGCAATTTTGCAATTTGTAACGTAAAATCGTGGCAGACAGAATAGTATTTTTTAATAACAATACGAACAGCAAAATTAATAGCGCGGCGTACCTTGCGCACCATACATTTTTTACACGATAATCGTTTTTAAGGGGCAAAATCCAGTCGCGTGTCGGATTCGTTATTTTTCCTATTACTTACTTACCAAATGGACAGCGTTTCGCAACCAATATTGCTCATAGACCTTCATAATACAGCGGCCTTGGTTTGGTCACTCCTGACGGTTAGCGCTACGCCATAAGTAGGAGTCCTATATGATTGTTACACAGAAGTGTGCCGGTCCCATTTCGGCTACAATACAGCTTTGCACTATACCTTCTTACCAATAAAATCTCCTATTTTTGACGCATGCGAAGCGGCATGCTAGGCACAATAGCACTGTGTTCGAGTTGTCAGCTCTGTGCGTCCGCCAAACGGTCTGCGGTCGCGCGCCGTTAGTCGCCGGACGAGTTTCGCCGCGGTCGCGCTGGGACCATGAATGGCCTTTGCTCGTGAATCTTCTATTTACACTTCGTACATATAACGCACGTTATATAACGGACGAGCCACTCACCGGCATCTCAGGTCATTTCTGCATTGCAGCGGAATCGGGCCGGTATATATATATATATATATATATATATATATATATATGTGTGTGTGTGTGAAAGCACGCCCGTGTACCTATCATCAGTTTTTAATTATGTATTACAAGAAATATTAAATTAGACTCTGCCTCGTGGTCGAGTCGTAAGCATGTTCAGTCATGAAGTCCTATTAGAAATCCCGGGTTCCAATGCCGGGTCGGACTAAAGCGTTATTGGGGTTTTTCAATGCCTAATAACAATCCGAAGTCAGAAAGTTGTCGGCATTTTGAAGTCGGTCGCGCGGCTGATTCCATTCGTCGCATCTGAATTGGAGAGCGAGGGAACAGGACTCCCTTTTCCTTCACCCTTACGCCTGCGCCTGCGCACACACTCGTGCACTCCTGCACAGTTGGCTAGTCTCTATAGGGACGGCTGATTTCTGGTAGTTCTCATGCTATGATCACATAAAAAAATTAGGTATAAGGAAACAAGAGAAATAGTGCCAAAATATTAAAAAAAGCAATCAGCATTTAAACGATACAAATTGGTTTTAAATTGATTAATATTCTCCTGTTGTAACATAGGAATATTATATAGTAATAAAATGCGTAAAATTCCCCTTTTAGACTTAAATAACACTAATCTCGATCTCGAAATATTAAAAATTTTGTCAATATTATAGAAAAAAACCCTTTTTTTTTTTACAGCACTTATTATTTTGTCACTGCAATTATAATTTGTTTAATGACACTGCGCTGGTAGCTTATGGCTCCGTAGCCAACAAAGTCCAGAAATTGAAAACTACAGAAATTACAGAGCTTTCAGAATCGGTTCCCTCTTTGTGAAAATCTGTACATTTAGTACATAGAGCTAAAACACCAGTACCGGATGTTATTATCTTTGTGGTGGGGCCTATTAGAACGGTCTGCGAAATGTTGACATGGGTCCCAGATCAACATAAATCCAATTTTAGTTAGATATCGGTTGCCAAAAATCTAAGTGGCTTCTAAGAATTTAGTTCAACATATATTTGGTACAGTATTACAACACTTCAGAGATCATTTAACTATATGTTTACTTGTTGGTTTTCATCTACCATTAAGGAATATGGGATACTATGATACATGTAGTAATAACCAGAACACACGCAAGAACCGTAATACAAAAATATTTTATTATTATGGTACTACGTGTGTCGGGAGAAACGCAGACATGCGCCGCGCCTGGTAAAACGTAATAGCAATATCTCAGTAGTACATGTGAGCGCGTCAACTTAAGAAGTTTCTTCTTAAGTTGAGGTTTACGTTGTATAAAGTGTTACTGTAATTGTAAATTAACTTTAAATATATAGTTTCCCATATTACGCGAAAAATAAGCTCGCTGAAGTGGCAATGGGCTGGTCACACACTCAGAAGATCAGAAGGCAGATGGGCCACTAAGGGTCTGGAGTGGGGGCCGCGTTTAGGAAAACAACGTGTTGTTCGACTGTTCACCAGGTGGGAAGACGACTCCTTGCAGTAGCTGGTCCGGGATGGATGCGAGTAGCAGGAGATCGGCCGTTTTGGCGTTCATTGAAAGTGGCCTATACCCAGCAATGGGCCCATAAGAGCAGATAATCATGATACAGTTTTCTATAGTTATAAGTCCTGACCTTTATTTAATTCATCAGGTTTGGGGCTCCTCCCTGTCTGTGGTAATTAAGTGTATAATAAAGTGGAAATTTGAAGTAAATTATTTGGTTTTGATCAAACATACGCATAGTCGCCCAAGTTTTTTATGTTTCAGCTAGGATTTTGATAAAATCACATCAAACGGATCTTTGATGCTGGTTGGAAAATGCATTGGCGGAGATAATTGGACAATCTGGAGTTTCGCAGTGGCAGCCTACCGGGAACTCGATGACTTACGTGAGTGTGTCAAAAGAACAAATACAGATTGAAAGAAACAAAAAAGGCAAAATTAGAACTTTAAATATTATTAGTGGATATGATAAATTTTATACACATGGGATGCAACGACGTCAAAACAGGTTTGGGAAAATTTCAGGACTATAACTTTCCTATCTCCAGATGAACAGATGGTTCATTGCCAGACTTGATTAACACTAATTTAGAAAAAAAAAACAAAACAAAAAAAAAACAAAAGTAAGTGAAATTTATAATTATTTTATTTTAATAAAGTAATAGAAACACTCAAGCAAAGTTCAAAAGCATCATCAGCGTCAGTCAAAGACAAAATATCAAAAATGTTTCAACTGTAACAGATGTACCTTGCAATAAATATATCTTGGTAAAAATAGATGATTTCTAAAAAAATAAATTACAGAATAGATAAAATAATAAAAGTTTTTTGGGAGCTTTCTCGGCTGAGCAACTGAATGAGTGTATAGAATGGTTTGTAGGTTCGGGTGCTTCGGAGCATATAACATTGCATAAAAATTTATCAGAGATTGTAACAAAACCACAGATCGAAACTAGATAATAAAACTTTACACACAAGTAAGCTGTGGTGGTGTTATATTAGTAAAGAATGTTTTATTTGTGCCAAAAGAAGGCCACGGAATTATTATGATAAAAGAAATAATGGGTGCTGTATTATAGCTTCTGAAACGTCGGGTTGGTTAAATAATTATATAACCGCGATAAAATCCGTAATAGTTGTTTTATTGTAACAAATAAAATCAGCTGGTAATAAATAAAATAATAAGAAGAACTTGACCATGTGATAGCAACAAAATCAACAACATAAGACTGCAGTATAAAATCAGCTACTCCCATGATACATACTCCCATAATAAGTGTATAACATCCCCCCCCCCCCTGTAGGACGTACATTTACGACACAAAATAATTGTTTTACATCCTGTTAATACTTTTAACAAAACACAATACTTTCATAAAGTTATGAAGGTATTACAGATACATATGTATTAAATAACTTCTTCTGGAAGGAAGACTTTTAAAGCGCACACGGATGTCAATTTAATGGTTCAAATGTTATGCACCAAATTGAGACGGGTTAAAGATAAATCATTCCGGTAAATAAAAAAAGGACAAACGACTTTACCTTGATTTAATCATCAGCAGATTCGTTTAGTAAGAAAAAAAAAGTGGATTCAATAATAATAATAATATTCATTCAGTAATTTACCATTCATGGTAGAATACAGTTTAGCTGAAGGCACAACTTGAAATTACTTTAAATAATTTTGAATATTGCCTGAACTGGGGTGGCCTGTATTTCAGACAAACACCAAAACAATTTGGGGTTAGGAGTCCGCTTTTTTCAGATATTTGTTATATCAATGGACAACCATATGTTCAGAGCTTTTATTGACCAATTTCAACTCCATTGTACCATCGGGTTGTTATAAGTTTTAAAACGCCTTCGTTAAGTAAATGAAAAATAAAATAATCATAAATTTCACTTTTGTTTTTTTCTGTGTTTTGTTTTTTTCTAAATTAGTGTTAATCAAGTCTGGTAATGAACCATCTGTTCATCTGGAGATAGCAAAGTTATAGTCCTGATATTTTCCCAAACCTGTTTTGACGTCGTTGCATCCCATGTGTATAAAATTTATCATATCGACTAATATATATTTAAAGTTTTAATTTTGCCTTTTTTGTTTCTTTGAATCTGTATTTGTTCTTTTGACACACTCACGTAAGGCGATTCTGACTCGCCTCCAGAGTAAGAAGAGTGCACCGGGTCCAGACGGGGTACACGGGAGGGCATGGAAGCTGGGTCAGCTCTGCCTGATTCCAAAGGCTGGTGGTGCTGTTGAACGAGACTGACAAGGCTTTAGAGCGATTTGTGGCGTCCCGTCTCGTTCAGCATCTGGAGGAGGGCGCGGGACCCGGACTCCAGGAGTCACAGTTTTCGTCACAGTCCAGGTTCCGTGAGCACCGGTCGATGATCGCTCAGGCGCCTACGGGCGGTGACGGGTGAGGCGGAACACAGGGGGGAGGTGGTGGTCGCGGTGTCCTTGGACATCACGAACGCTTTCAACGATCTCCCGCACAGCGTAATAGGGAGGCACTGGGCTTCTTTAAGGTGCCTCCCTATCTCGTGAGGCTGTTGGATGCGTATCTCTCCTGTCGCAGAGTGGCCCTCCAGAAGTGGTCCGGGTCCTTGGAGTGGCGGCGAGTCGGGCGCGGCGTCCCGCAATATTTTAAGACTCTTATATAGTGGCTCATAACTGTTCATATAATCATCATTACACAGAGGTCTTAAGAAACGTTTCTGTTCTTTAAGCGCTAAATGTGCGTCAGTAGAATTTCCCCAAATCATAACTCCATACTTCAAGAGAGTAGATGCGTATACGCTAGAAGTGCTGCTTCCATCGAAACTATTTGTCGAGTACGTCATAATGCGTAGACATATTTATCAAGCTTTGAACTGAGCTGATTTATATGTGCCTTCCATTTGCAACATTTTTCTATTGTTATCCCTAGAAAGATGTATTATCTACTTCCTGGCTAATGCTATCATCATATTTTATACAAATATTTTGTGTCATTTATCTATTATTACTTGTTTGAAAATGCATTACATCTGTCTCAGAAATATTTATCATTAAGTTATTTTTATTCAGCCAATTAATAATGTTGTCAATTGTGCTTTTTACTTCATTTTCTATATTATTGCGATCTTTTGATTTTATTAGCAAAGTATCTGCATAAATTATACATTCTTGCTAGCAGAATCGGGTAGGTCATTTATGTAAAGTAGAAAAAGTAACGGACGTAGCGCACTTTCTTGAGGCACACCATGTGAAAGTGTGTAATAGTTGTAATATGTATATACATTACAACTATTACACGCTTTTTATTCCGGTGGAAAGTCCTTCATACATTTTATAACAAACAATTAATTTCGGAATTTCCTTTTATCTTGAGCAAGTCAATCAGTATTTGTGTTTAACTTCCTTGTACAGTATTATTTTGTCTTTGTGTTAATAACAGTGTCTGCACCCGACACTGCTAAATACTTTTTATACGACCATCTACTAAAACAAGCGTGGCCCTCCGTCAGTGATACCATAATACTAATACAATTGAAAATATTTGACGACTTAGAAATAAAATCGTTTTTTCAAAAGCTTCAAAATTTTTTGAACTAATTCAAAACCAGTTAGAAAGACTTGAAGAAGCCAAGAGTTTTATTTAGCTATTGCGGCGACAGATAGCCACCACCGTTTTTTTTCTTTTCTTGTTAACGCCGTAAAACACATTTACGCGCCATCATCAGCCCTAGGTGCGGTGCAGTGGTGTGTGTGTGTGTGTGTGTGTGTTGTGGGGCATTGTATTATATTTTTGCTACTTAAACATTTTATAGAAAGTATATTTGTCATCTTTGACTGTTAGAAAAAAGTTGTGCTCGGTGTCGCAGAAATGATACTCTTCAATTTTTTCCGTGTAGGAATGGTTAATTAAAATATTATAATCAAATAGTTTTTTTCATTTCTGCCTGGGGACCTATATTTTGCCAGGATGCCACGAATACGAAATGCGTTGTTAAGTTGTACTAATAACTTTAAATTAAAAGGGCGAGTTCATGATTTCTTGCCGAAGCCATGTTTCATATCCTATGTTTCGAAAAGTATTTGTTAATGTTAAAATGTCTTAATTCTTTTATGTGTGCAATTTGATAGTAGTATTTCTATGATCTGTATGTCTATTAATTTGATAGACCGTGTCATTAATGTTTTAGTTTGTATATGCCATGTTTGAAAGTTCGATGTTAAATTATATTTAATTGTAACTGAGTATATAAATTGCCTGTTTAGTTGGCTCATGAATCTAAGGGAATGGGACGGGATCTTTATATTGCTCGTGTGTCCCTTTTCGGAGCAGCTCTACTCCTTTTTTTCCCAAGTCTGGATTGAATATGAAGATATGAAGTCACTATAATCTTCAACTATTGAAGTTAAGGATTGAAAAAACAATTGGAGGATTGATAATTATGTATAAGATAAAGAAAGGACCTTCCGGGTTGCAGCAGGGAATCTCGGACCCCACCATGGTTCAAGCCTTGTCGTGGCGGTGGGGCTTAGTAACCTGGAGTGAACCTAGGCGAAGCTAATTGAACCGAGGGGATCTTTGCACCCCTTTTATAAAAAGAGGAAGCTTAAAGATCAGGAGGAGGAATCGATCTCGGTAACCCTCTTATAAGAAGAGGGGACCTATGAGCAACAGGAGGTGGCGCTATTGCGCACGGGGCAAGGGGCAAGGGTAGGAACCTCACCCCATTGCACTGTCCCAAAGTCGGTGGGGTTGTCCTGTAGTGTGGGGCAACCCCACCTGTGGGGGTGGAGTTGGTCCCTTAGGGGGCTGCTTAGCCTTCTATAATATGCTGTGATAATTTATAATTAAGAACATTTTAAGATAATACAAGGAAAAAAATCAATCCAGTTTTTAATAATGGTTAGTAAAAAGTGAGGGAACGAAGTCTTATCTGGGTAGTTGTCCGAGACTCCCCCTTTTTTTTAACCATTCTTACTAACCATTATTAATATTACAACAACAACAACAACAACAACGAGCTCCGCGCACATTCGTATGGTTGGCTCCAGGGATTCCTCTCAAGATCCCTTACTAGCTCCAGCTGGGCCTCCTCCTTGCCTAATGGCGTGCCGCAGAATATTCACCTTTTCCACGTAGATACTGCGCAGCGTGTCGTCCCTGTCGACGTCCTGGGGGCGTCTCCACCTGCTCCGGATATGCTGCCTCCTAGCGCAGTTGCAGGCGGCCCGGAGGCCGGATAATTCGGCCGTCCGCCAATAGAGCGCTCGCCACTGGGGCGGACTTTTCGCGGGCGGCATGACCACGCTGCACACCGCAGAGCCGACCAGCCACCAGGTGGCTGATCTCGGCGGGAGACTCCAATGGCCGACGAAGGCGGCCTCCTCTGCCAAGCCTAGTGAGTGCCCAACGCGGAAACCGGCTTTGCCCCCTAGGCGACGACGACGATTACGTCGGCCGAACGGAAGCAGAAGACACCGCGAAAGGTATGAAGCGGTGGTCCGAGAGTGTCTCCACCTCCGTCTCCACCCTCCACCCCTCCACTCTACTTGCGATGGCCGGCGTGGCGAAAGTGAAGTCCACCACGGAACCTCCCGACCATCGCACGCACGATTGGACTGTCCCTATAATGAGCAGGGACAATCCGGCAGCTACCGCCCACATTCGGGTTCGTGACCGGGTTACCCCAAGCCGTGGACTTTGCATTGAGGTCCCCGGCCACGAACATCTGGAGAGGGGCTAGCTTCCCCACCAGCGACTCTAGAACTTCGAGAAACCGTTCTAGGGCCGCCAAATTGCGGTTCGGGGAGTAGTATACCACTACGACCGCAACTTCTCCCCGAACCGCCGCCACGTACCCGCGGCCCCTCACCGAGCCGTCGGTGTCCATCGCCCAGCTTGGGCCGGGGGCCATGGCATACGGCTCGGCTACGATCGCGACGCCAATAGCCCACTCCGCCAGGAAAAGGACGACAAGAAAAGGACCTGAGCCCTGGCGGAGTGATTGACGTTCGCCTAGAGAACGCTGAAATGTCTAGCCATTATGCCATCTCAGCGTCCGACGGTACCCCCTCTGAGAGGGAAAGGGAACTTGCTCGCGCTGAACGGACTGGCGTCGTCACGTGGCCTGCCAGCCTACCGCGCACACCGCACAGCGAGCGGAGACGGAACAGCCGCCGGCCTTGTGGCCAGGCTGGCCGCAGCGTTAGCACAATGCGCTGCGGTCAGAGCCACCGGGGCACGTGCTTGACACGTACCCTAGTCCCAAGCACCGGAAACAGTGCCTGGAACGCGCCTGCAGGAAGTGCACCATCACACGGCACCAACCCATTGTTACGCTCCCGGCATCGAACGGCTTCTTAGCCGCTGTCGCCGGGAGCTCGATGTGGGTCGTACCCGAGCCGAATTGTCCCTTGCGATAGACGCGCACGGGGACCCCCTCCTTCGCCACCGCAATTGCAAGACTCCTCATAACAAGTGAATCGTATATAGGAATACGAAAGAAATATGCATATCAGTTCTTAAAAATCCTTTCGAAAAACATTATTTTGTCTTCTATCTATCTAAATCTATAACATTTTAATGCAACTCTTAAATAACACTCAAATTAATATTAAAATATACCACGATAAAATCGTATATCCCGTCCTATCTGAAATTAAGCAAATCTTACGAAATAACTATGATGTTCCCATAGCTGGCCATTTAGGTTCAGCACGCATGTACAACCGAATAAAAGAGCTACATATATTATTGGAAAGGAATGCGGAGTGATATAGTATACGTCAGGAAATGCAAGTCGCGCCAAGAAAATAAAGTGTTACGGGAAATGAACACAGCACCCATGCAAATTACCAGTACTTCCTCAGAACCGAGTCAACGTAAGGCCCTCTATCTTGTAGGTCCGCTCCCTGAATCCGGTCCTGCTAAACTTCGATTCATCCTTACTATCTAAGATGATCTCACTAAGTTTTCCTCCGCCTACCCACTTCTGCAGAAGAGACAAGCGGATGTCTTATGATGTACATAATGATATGACCAGGGTACAAATTTCACCTCAGATCTGTTCAAGGAAACCTGACATTTCCTAAAAATTAAAAACCTCTGGTTACATAAACGGTGACAATACCATGACGTTACTGTTACTCACCACTTCGCCCAAGTGAAGCCAGCCAATATTAGTAATGTCCAATAAAATTAAAAGAATACCTTATTTACTAAATACTTTCTTTTTTAACTATTATTTAATGTTTTATAGATTATTATTTTTAATGCCATAAGCAATATTTACACTTTAAAATACACATACTAAATTATTTTTATGTTCTTACAATTCAAGTAAGTCCTACAATCAAATAAATAAAATCAAGTCCCGGAATCTATTTCGACCACCTTGGCAGCTGAAGATATACAATGAACAATTAAATATCTTAATGCCTATAGATATACCCCATTTTAGTACACATATCAATGATCAATATAGACTATGCATTGAAACTAACAAGCAGCCTTTGTAAACAAACTATGCTAATTGATGTCAATTGTCACAACTTTCTAGAATCGCTAGCTGTACGGTATGTAATGTAATGACATGTATAAAGAATTTAATTCTCTTCCTCACCTAACATCAAAAAGGTCAAAACGAGCCTGGTTAAGTGACAATAATTAGACAAGTATTTGGTAAGTTAGACAAAAACGATGGTCTCAAGTGTGATGATGCCCTAAATGTTTTATTCAACAACAAAAAATGTTGATTACATAATGTGTGTAGGAGTGCAGTCGTGGTTGATGTTGGTATAGTTTCTTAAGCGCCTTAAAGATGCAGAAGCACAGAATATTTTCCTACATAGTGTTAACCTGATGCCACCAACACAAATTATTATCAAACAATACTCCTAAATTTTTTTACTTTGTAACTATATTTTATACACACACTGTCTAATACAATAGGAGGAATTATATCTAATTTGATTCTTTTTAAAAGACCTGGGCTACCAATGACAGCCTGAGTTTTTGTTGGGTTAAATTTTAAGACATGCTCACGACTCCAATTTAAGATGGAAATGAGGTTGTTATTAATGTGATAAAGCCGAGTTATGCTCATCTAGAGTAGACTATAAATTTGGAGATTGTCTGCATACATGTGATACTGAGATGATAGATTGTTAGTTATAGAATTAATAAATAGAGCGAAGAGCAAGGGGGGGATTACACCACCCTGGGGAAACCTGTGGACATGTCACACCATTTTGAAAGAATATCATCCACTTTGAACTGTTGCCGACAACCCTTTAGGCAGCTCTGAAACCAATTTATAGATGTCGGAGATATATTATTAGATCTTAATGTGCTTATCATAAGTTCTAAAGTAATAACAGAATTAAATGCTTTAGTAAGGTCGAAATTGTAATCTTTTTATTGTTCATCCCAAGTCTGATGTCCTCAGTTATCTTAGTTAAGGCAGTTGATGTACTGTGCCCTGTTCTGAAATCAGACTGGGGGAGGGGGTTTAGGAAACTCCGATACGAGTACTGACGCCTTACAGCACAGGCGACGACAAAATGCGGAGTGTATTAATTATTGCTGCTTTGTACTATGTATCCCAAAAAAATAAAAACCGGCGACGACGAAGACTCCATGTTCATCCATCGATTGAGCAGAGAGCCGTTGCAGGAGAGTTTGTCTTGTTATATGGCAATTTGAGGACTGACGAAAGTAAATTCTTTAATTACTTTAGAATGTCAACTAGAACTTTTGACGAACCTCTGACCATGATACTGGATGAACTGGTCCATTGCAGCTTACGATTCGTGCCTATACCACCGATTGAACGACTAATGGTAACTTTAAGGTAAGATAAAACAAATTTACTCGTTTTATAATTACGTGTAATCATGGCAAAGTATAGGTAAGAAAACAACATAGGTATTTATTATTGTTATGTTTCATATTATAGGTAAGACAAAAAAATAACATAAATGACATATTATTAGTAAGTAAACATAATATAATTATTCATCATCAACAATTTCTTCCTCAGGCGTACCTCATTGATAACTCGACCTGTACTCACTTCGCGATTCTCCATGACTGTACGCGCTGACGACGTCTGCTCCGCTTGACACTAAAACGCTCACTGAACGCAGAGGCGCTCGTGCGATCGTCAGCGCCGACAGCTACGCGTACCGACGCGTCGCTATCAGCGCTGACCACCGTGCGCGCTGATAGCTACGCGTCACCAAAAAACGCTTCCTAAAAGTTCATAGACTGAAATCAACATTAGTCTTTCAAGAGCTTTAGACAAAAAGGGAAGGATAGATATAGGTAGATAATCGGCAGGAAATGTGGGCTTAGCATTTTTAGCTAGTGGAGTAATTAAAGCATTTTTCCATATTTCAGGAAAAATCCCAGAGGAATTTAAAATATGTGTAACAACTTGCAGGATGAAGTCAAGAATTGGAATAATCATATATTCATATTTCTTCTGATACTGTTGTTCCCTATAGAATTTGATGACATTGATAAGATAGCCAATTTTACGTCATGCTCAATTAGTATTAAAAAAATCAAGGGATTAATGAAGAAAGGGTAAAAAACGTACTTAAATTTACAGTAATCTGTTCCATTGCATTTTTGTCATTTATATTGAAATAGGATTTTAATCGTCAAATCTATTATATTACTGGAAATTTTATTATAATAATGTATACAACCCGTAAATGAATTACTATTTTTATGGAGCTTTGAGGAGGACACAGAGAGTTTATGCTTATTTCTAGTATTGATATATAAGATCATATCTCTTGAATTTTTCTGTATCTTTATGTACATACGTAAGACATTCAAATATATATATCTATATCTATATAGGCCATGGAATGTCATATTTTTTGCAGTTTTTAATTTATCCTTAAGCAGCTCCATTAGACTCATTCTATATTGCACGAACAGCCCTTTTCTGCAGAACACACAATGGAATTCCATATGACATTATGGCTGTGAAAGTAACTGAAATAAACTAATCTAGCTGTTTATAAGTATGTCGATTTTTTTTCTGCGAATTCTGCAGATTAAAGTCTGCTCGATAAACTATGTAAGTGGGGGCCGCATTTTAATTTAGCATCCAAATTATTCATAGAAATACCATTTTATTTTCTAACTCAATTTCTTCTCTAATAAGACGTACAGTAATATTGTTAGATTTAACATTTGGCTAATTGAGCTTAGTTTTCATTTAATAACAAATTATTGGCATTAAACCATTCTACTATTCTAGAGGGATCATTGTTTACACCATCAATGGCATGTTGACACCTTTTTTTTTAAATAATTGACGTGTCATTTGCAAACAATTCCATCCCCTGCTTATCATTAACAAGATAAGGTTAAGTCATTGAGGAATTGTCCTAAAATAGATCCTTGTGGGAACCCCATTTTAAGATGTGATCCTGGAGATACATACTTGTATCTATGTATTTTATTATTTAACTTTAGTTACTATGAACACTTTTCCCACTTATATTTTTTATTATAAACAAATTGTTTTAATAAACTAGTGGAAATAGTGTGAAAAATATTTTATACGTATTTATTATGAATTTTCGCTAAAGGCAATCATCATCATCATCAGCCGGAGGACGACTATTGCTGGACATATTTTTATTTTATTATAACATTAAGTATTAAATTTTTTTTTTATATTAATACAAAGTCTAGGGTCTAAAATCAAGCACCAATATCTTATAGAATTTATTAGGTTGCTATTTATTTCTAAATAAAATGCTTGCTTTTTAACAAATATTCATATCAAAATTTGAAAATTTACTATTTATTAATCTATTATTTCCGTGCAATAGTCCGTTCGGGATGGATGAGAGTAGCAGGAGATCGGTCATCGTGGCGTTCATTGAAAGAGGCCTGTGTCCAGCAGTGGACCGATAAGGGCTGATAATGATGATGATGGTGAATCTATTAACTCCCCGTTATCAACTGTATACAGTCACATTAATACAAAGATGGCAAATAAAATCAACCAAATAAGTTCAAAAATTTTTTGTTCAATTTATTAATAACACATTTCGATGACTTCTGCTTAAAATATGTTCTCTTAGGGCCGGAAAGAAACCAGCTTAATATAAATGATACTGACGAATTTTGTATACAGCACAGCATTGCTTAGTAAAAAAGAATAGTGTATATTCAAACTGTTAATAACAAAGCTGTTTGAATTCATGTTCAAGAGGATTTGTAATTTCAAAATCAACAATTGGTTTTTTTTTTGGTCTTTTTTTTTACCGTTTTCCGTTTTGGCCGTTCTCGTAAAGCAACGCAAAAGAAAATACCATGTTATAAGTAAGCAAGCACTTGATTATGCGTAGATTTATGAGTACCTTTACTCACTATTAGATGATCTGATGAAGAGAACTGAAGAAGATATTATGGATAATACTCCTGGTAATGACTAGTATAATATAAAGCAACAGTTTGATTTTATTGAAAAATCTTGAAATATCTAGTATCCCGTTGGAGTGTAGAGTTGAGGAGAGCAATGCATTAACATAACAATTATGAAGATAGCTCCAGCACCTCAATTAAAACTATATTCTAAAAAAAAAACTTATGTTGTGGTAAACTTAGGATTTATAATACAAGAGTTGTCCAAAACTTGATGTACATGGTCCACCTGACGTAATTCATCCAAGGAGTTCGTGCCGTCATGTCTTTTTATAAATATTTGTTCCTCCTAGACGGATTGTTCTTTCTTTATATAAATATTTGTTCCTCCTAGACGGATTGTTCTTTAATCCCCATATATCACATTTGAAGAATAGAGTTTTATCAGATCTTCATATTAAGTCTCAATGTAATAAGCAAAAAGGAAAAAAGAAGTTAAAAGGAGTAGAGCTCTGAAAAGGAACACACAACCAATAAGATTCCCATTCTCATGGCGATTGGCGATGGCAGATAGCGTCAGTCATCGCAAATATATCCATCCTCGCCATCACCAGAAGTAATGAGTGACAGAGCACATTAATTAAGCCTTACAGTTAAAGATGACAGACATATTTTTTTATAAAATATTTAAGTTTCAAAACATTGCTACAAGTTGCTACATACAAATTGTTACAAGTTTGTATAAATTGCGGTAAAAAATATCAGTAGCCACATCCTATGGTGATACCATACAGGATACCACAACAATCAATTTTGTCAAGTGAAGACATTATTGCACCATAATCCCCTTTTTCATTAAAGTACTTTACCTAGGCTTTGTTTTGAGTGTTCTGTCTATCACAAAGTTCAAAGTAACGTATAAGGACTTGTGATGGTGGTCTTCAGGTACTAAGGGATCCTCACATGAACAAACAGACATGTTTCTGTTTGACAAAACATAATCTAGCAATCTATTGTTAATATTTCTACGTAAGTTATATTGCATAAGACCACAGTCTGCCAACCTATAAAAGAAGAACATCTGGGACTCACCCGTAATACCCATAGAATGACAGAGAGTTCGACCTCAACCACGTTAGCGAGCAGACGTGTCTTTCGACTGTGCTCGGCCGCCTTTGTGTGTCCGAAGCCATTGTCCGCACCGCGGTGCGTGACTAACCAATCTGAAGTGAAGAGAAGTTTTTTGAAGTTTCGGTGCAGTTCACCGCCATCTGAACCGCCCGGCGAGGACGCCGAAGTGTTCACGCGCAGACTGCATACATCAAGATAAGCAAGTG
>JAFELO010000654.1:34141-51628 GCA_017140195.1 Eumaeus atala | reverse complement strand
GAGCACAGTCGAAAGACACGTCTGCTCGCTACCGAGGTTGAGGTCGAACTCCTTGTACATGAAACAAATTTTGATACACTTTATGATTGGAAGAACCTATAATATAATAGAGGTGGAGAGAATGTCAATTGGAATGAGATAAAAGTTTTAAAATGAGTAAAGAGCATGCTTCTAGGTTTTTATAAAACATAAAAAGAGTGAAGAGCTGAGATAGCTAAGATACCACTAACAAGATAAGATCTCGTTAAACCAATGATTAGACTAGTTCGTGCCATTATAACGACTGAAATTTATATTGAAGGAAAAAAGTGTTATCTATATGATAATTGTCTTTACTTTTAGTTTCTTAGTATAAAAGGTCATTAAGCGTATACTATATATTGCTTTCTTATTAATTGGGGATGTATTGTCTATTTACAATAAAAGTTATTATTGAAATTGCGAAAAAATCGTTTCAGTGTGTTATTTAATATGGTGTAGTTACTAGCACAATTCTTCCTAAATCTCTTCTGGGATTATAGGCGTGAAGGTGTATCTTTCATACGAATAATTCATAATAACTTGTAATAAGTGGGTCAGCGGCTACTCTCAAACCATACGAAACGCGACACTGAAGATGACACTTTACGGCGGTATTATGGGACAGACACCTCGCCGGCCGTGCCTCTGCCCAAATCCGTTACAATGCAGCTTGGCACTACTTCTTGCTTTCGACTTCAGTATCTCAGACTGTCAATTCGTGTGTCCGAGCGGACACGCGAATTGAAAGTGAATGCATTTGAAGTTTCTTGCTTTTTGTAGACTAACTGTGTACGCGATGTAGACTGTATCGTGACAGGTCGCACGCAGGTAAGTGAACTGAGATTCTCTCGCAATTTGATTATTCCGATCAGGTATGGGCAGCTCCGATTAAGTTAATAGTAGTTCGCAATCTTCACGAATGGTATCAAAATTGTTCTTGTGATTGTATGAAAGGTTGATGGAAAATCAACGCCTATATTCAAGGATAATTTCGGGAATAACGTACTCAAGTAATAAGAACCTGGGGCATATTGGCCATTGGAGATAATAACGATGAACTTAAAATTTTAACCAAAATAATATAATGCTGAAATCCCGATTACTTGTGTTATTTTGTCTTTTATAGTATACGGAGGCAAGCGATATAGTAGTTGTGTAATTATATGTTGCGTTGCAGTGGGATCGGGCCTGTACGACCAGGTGGGACACCTCACGCATATAATGTCAAGTTATTGTTACGTTTGGTGTGATTTGTAAGTAGCCGGATTGGTTTGGAGGCAGGGAGGACAAGGTCGTATCGAGTGTTGTTCGTCGAAAGATACTGATTTCTCGTTTATCCCCAGGCCTAAATAAACTAAGTTATCGCAGTTTTCTGGGGACTACCGACTCTTATAGGCATAAATGTTTTGTAGATGTATTGTCTCCCGTCCAGTGTATCACCAGAAACACACACCGCACGAAACGCGACAGAATAGCTACTATACAGGAAATGTGTGTATTGCAAGCTAACCATTATTTTATACAAGATAAGATGTTGGCTTTTTGAAGTTATTCCAGGTTTATGTCAACTTTAAACAAAATCCGTTGTATTAAAGTTATACCTGATTTCCGAGCTGAAGTTGATTTAAACTGCTATGTTGTAATTGCATATATTGTGTCGTTACTACGTACTGTATAAAATATATTTTTGTAACTATAATGGACACATAAATATGAAATTGGATGTGTTTACTTTTTTTGATTCTGTATCCTCTATTTCACTATGAAACTAATACATACTAATTTTGGCATAGTCAGACGATTAGACACTTTAGAACCAAAGTTTCGTATACACATTTTTTAATAGTAGATGTTAAGAAATTTTTGAACATGTTACCAGTGTATATATATTATTGCTCGTGACTGTACTTACAAAGTACGCAGTGAAGATACGTGCACACACGCCGGCTGAGCGTCACAAATACAGGCAACTTTGTATGCAAACCGAGTTGCAGGTCGAGTTAGCGACGCAGTCCCCAGCCCGGTTTGTGCAGACTAAATGTTGAGCCACATCATCCACAACGCCAGCAGTCGTATGCGTACGCGCACACACGACTGCAAGTTGACTTTTAAAACCATTGGACAAAATAGTTGTAATCAAAGTTCAATGGATCAATTCTTACCAATTTGTGGCCAATTAGACCCACTATACTAAATGCAATATAAGTGTATCGCAGCGCCACGCCGCGCGCTGCTAGCACCTACATGCGGCAGTCCAGGGGCGTCTAGTACACTACCCCTAATACCGGTCGGGCGACTGTTCTATTGCACGCTCCTAACGTTGAAGAATACTGTCGGAACATGGAGCTAGAAGACTTACTCGTGGCTGAGGGCTTGTCCCGTATCAAGGACCCGGCCTGTCGCCGAGATGACCCTGTTGCCAACAGATCGGTAGTTACTTCATCCTCCTGTGGTGGCCGCTATATCGCGTCTTCTGTTTCTGCCTCTTTGCATATAGAGACACCATGATCATTTCTTAATTTTTCCTACATGTCCGTCTCGTTCAAAGGAGACAACTGACTGAAGAAAAAATCGCAAGGCTGTCGCACCGCCGCCACACATTATGACAAGGAACGCGCCGCGCTGCTGCACAGCAGAACCGCGCCGCGTTACAGTGTGATTCAAAGAAAAACCAATGATTGTGCCTCTGTCCGTTTTTGTCACAACTCTGCACCATTTATATAATATCATACATGAGGTATAATCCGCTTACAACTAGCTTTGTCGGCGGGTTCATTAAGAGAGTCTTTTACACAATAGCGGAGTTTATAATCCTCATATAAACAGCTTTCTTCGGTGATATTGAAAGCCACCAGTTATTTTTGTATATACCTGTACGCGGCTTTTACCGGGAGCTTTTACCTTTACTAAAAGCTTCCGATGCTATACTCAACTAGAAAGTTTAAGTCTCAGTTATGACAGCATTCCAGGTGCCATTTAATTTTTTGGAGGTTTCCTGGCAGCTGCAACCAGAAACCGTCTCAGCCTTTTACTCCTCTGTCTTCTACTTCTTCTACTCCACCGACCTTCACAAACATGTGCACAAGCAGTTTGTTACGAAATTGCGTTCTACTTCTTCTTTTATCACATCCCTTTCATGTCATGTGGAACAAACGCATATTAGTAGTAGTAATCACCTGTCAGCTACAAGTGCTATGTACACGAAACAAATTCCCCCTGCTTGTTGTCGACTCGATATGTAATCAGGAATACTAACGGCATACATCATGAACAACTTGTACCTCGTTCATAGTGAATTTTCAGTGTAAACCATTACACAAAATGTAACTAAATGTACTGCACATTATATTACATAAAATGTAATATAATGTGCAGTACCACGACACGAATACAATAGGTGTCGTCAGAAGAGTCCGTACTTGTCCTTTAATGAATTTATTTTTGCTCGGATCTAATCTTATCTTTACGTCACAAATAAATTAGTCAGAGCTAATAAAAAAACAATGGAAGCTACGACAACTAGGGGCAGCGAACGAGAAATCGGAAGCCTTTTTACGACTACCGACGCACATAAACATCCACATAACTGCTATGCTGATGGATAGCCCTCCTCCCCCCCCCCAATGGGCCACCGGCTATTCCGCACGGAAGGTACGTAACGCAACACTGAAGATGAAATTGTTCATAAACAGTAGTTTCCAAGTGATTTAAAATTATTGTACGGACTACTATCTTTCCTTTGTCATTTTGTATTGCAGCTATAAGTTATTAGTTAGCGTATAAGTTCAGGGGACTATAGTAAATGTGACAAACCTTATCTTTGCATAGGTTGAACAGCTACGAGTCTGCTTCGCCAGTTAGCTGTGAACTTGGCTGGATACGCTACTTAGAAAAACATAACGAATATTGGGTATACGATGAAAGATCGTTGATTAAAATTCTAAATGAAATATTTTAATTTGATATCAAGTAATTGTATAACACTCCTACATCCCACCTATCCAGCTAGACACTCGGAGTCTGATGCATTCTACCGAAGGAGCAGCGAGAATGAAGAAAAGACAAAGCTCATCTGCAATGCCGGAGCTCTCGGTGGGTATTAATCAATACAAGATTAACACATAATGTGCATGGCAACATTATTGAAATGTTGCACCTGTTGTTTGACACCCGAAAGACAAAATATACATTGAATATAGCGTAGAATGCCTAGTTGCAATCGGAATGGAAGCTAATAATTTTTTTTCCCAATCTGTATATTGTTGTAATGTAATTTTATATCCAATTATGTGGTTTTTTTATGGATTTCAATAGAGAAGATGGCTGGGTTTTGCCCTCTGCTTGGGACCCAGCGGTGAACATAATAAAATCAAAAATTAAACATAACACCTCAAGACAGTAAGATAATAATAAGTAATGTTTGCGTTAATCGGAACAACTAAAATTATAATTCTTCGGGTACTTTTAAAAACTTCGTACATCAGGACATCTGTTATCTCAGTAAACCCGTGACCATGGTTGCTGTAAAGCTTCTGAACCGTCGGGCTATATAAATAATTTAATAACCACCAATTCAGTAGATAACGTTCAGCAGCGGAGAGGCTGCAATGGTAAAAATCGCTCACAATATCTACACTTGTACAGTGAGAGCAGCTAAGTCGAATTATGAAGTCTGCACACTTTTTGCTAACTCCATCAGAACTGCAGCGGTGAATAGAAGCAACAAACATATAGTGCATTCATCTTCGGCAATACTTCGTTATGTTTAGAATATGTTGTCAAAGTCGGTTGCGGTCTTTGCTCGTGTGTAACGTACAGCTTTGGCAATGGTGGTGCCGAAGCTTACAATAAATATCAGACAACAGAAGGTATTACTTAAGGTTTACATTTGTTTGTGAGTCTGACAGCAAAAAGGTTTTTGAAATAAAAACAATATTACCTCTAAATCGGTTATAGCCGAAAGCATGTTTATAGCGGATATTACTTCATTTCTTAAGATGTAATAGCAATGGGAAAGGGAAAAGTAATGGCTAGAATATTATGAGGTATAACTTCTATTAAATATATACTGACAGAATGTTAAGACTTTCGTATCAGAAGCCACAGTCCACTGGGTATCAATATATTTTTCACTTTATTTTCTTACTGTATGTAAAATACTTTCACTATTGTAAAATACTTTCCAATGTCCCAAATGTTAAAAGTCTAAAATGTTTATCGTGAAAGAATATAAATGGTCTTTCTGTACATTGTTTGATATAATACAGGACCGCCTAGTCGACGAAGTTACTTCATCGAGTTATGTCATCTGAGGGCACGGCAAACATCTGTAATACTTTTCTCATGTCAAAAATTATTACGCAACATAATTGTACGAGTATATAGAAACAGTCAAGATATTATGACATGGTGATTGGCTCGATTCCGACCCTTTCTGTCTTTTACTAGCCTTTTAACATTAAGAGGTAATGCCATGACACCTTGCAGCCGAATTGGGGCGACACGACCGGGACATACATCCTTCTCAAATGATACAAGAATTTTTAGTTTCCGGTGATACATTTACGTAATTGCGGGAATTAGGATAATATATCTGCATAACAATTAAGTGGATATTTGTGGTCGCCGCTAGTCATCAATAATTATAAATGAGTGAAAGATTAATGAAATATATTTTATCTGTCATCATTCATTTAGATTATATTACCGTCCAAGCCACAGCTTGAGTTCCTCATAATCCTTTACACAAAATTCCCATCTCAGTTTCAAACATTCCATTCGATTTAATTTACATAGATAGACTGTGCGAAAAGAAGTCCTGTGTAACAAAATATAATTTGTATGTGATTTCAAAAGTAGTTTTATTCATAGCTCTGTGACATTTTCTAATCGTTTCTGTATATAATAATTAGTACTTAAGAACATTTACATGACAATCATTAAAATTTAAAACCACATAATATAAAAAATAAATGTAATTGACAATGACCACCATTGCCAACTCTATGGAAATAGTTCCGCTATTGGAGATATTAGAATGAAGCGTATAACATATTTATACGACAAAAATAATTTTCAATAAACAAATGAGAAGATCTCCGTGCAGCAGCCGGTCCGGGATGGATTCGAGTAGCAGGAGATCGGTCGTTTTGATTGAGATTGAGAGAGGCCCGCGTCCAGCAGTGGACCGATAAGGGCTGATAACGGTGATGATGATGATGAAACAAATGAATTCCCAAATAAAATATTTATATTACTAGGCTTTTAAAAATATGAGGATGATATGTAAAATCAGTTTAAAATATTTGTTTAGGATTGGTTTAGCAAGTTTAGGAATTGATTTAGCTGAATTTTGGCCATTGTTCTTTGTGGATGACATCGGTACAAATGTTAAGCATTAGTTGGGTGATAAACAGAAAAAAGATGCCCACGTCAGGATATTAAAGAAGGTATATCAGCACTTGTTAATCGTTTGGGACAAGGGTAATAAAAGTTTGTTATTGTGCATTGAAGTTTCAAGTTCTGCCGAGCACCGACTCGATATTTGTCCAGTCACAGTTGATGTCCTGCGGCACAACTATACAACGACTAGTTGAAAGCTAACGAAGTACTGACTTGTTATCTGTCGCCAGTTACGAACAGGGAGGCCTATGTCCAGCAGTGGACATAGTCCGGATGATGGTAAAATAAAACGGTAAATAATTATATCCTACACCATTGCATGCCTTTAAATGCCTTAGCTACGAGCTACGGCACTGTACTGTCAAAACCTTCTTAAACAAATTCAGTCAATGGAAAACATAAGGTGAATTCAAAAGTTCACAGCACGCAAGTTTGAAAAATTAGATACTATTGAAGTCGGTACCTTCCATAAAAATTTCAGGCTGCGTTGTCAGTGATAAAATTGTTTTAATTCACTTGAAGCGGTTTGGAAAGATTGAAAAGCTTGAAATGTGGGTACCTCACGAATTTGCTGAAGCAAACCTACAAACATTCATTGACACCTGCTGCCTTACATTACTAAACCGGTCTTTTAAATTGTTATTTATTTTAAACCGAATCAATACTGATGATGGAAAATGGTTTCTTTACGATAATCGGAACTGCTCAGGTCAGCGCAATGGTTGGATCCCGACCAGCCAGTCAAATACTGCCCCAGGCGAGAATTAAACCCAAAGAAGTTACTTGTTAACGTTTTGGTGGACTAGTACCGGTATTGTTCATTACAGTTTTCTCTATTACGGCTGCAGTCTATTGTCAACAATTACAAACCACGGTGGAAAAGCTAGCGGCTGAACAGGCCTAGGCTTGTCAATCGCTCCACGCCACTGCTGCTTTGCGACAAAGCTAGACCACATTTGTACAAGTCTTATTAAGGAAACATGTACAAACACGGCAAGCTTAGTGAAGTTGTGAATAATTGAAATATTCACATACAACGTGAAAAACACCCACTATACAATTCCGACTCACATTTGATTTCAGAACATACTTGTTCTTACGAATATTAAAAAAAAAAAGTCAAATTTACTTTTTAAAGCATAAAATGAAGGTATCGTCAAGTTTTACGTAAAATATTATTTCCGCATCTCATAAGATGCTCTTCTTTAATAAAATGTTGCTGCTTGGGTTTTATACCTCTCATATGATGATATTCTTTCCTACTCTCGTGTATGATTTAAATAGGTAGAAACATACAGTTAAATTGGAACTTCCTACTTTTTGAAGTAGGTTCAAAATGAAATCTCGTCCGCTTTTTTTGCAGAACTCAAATGATTCAATAAAACTCTGGGCAGAAAAGCCGGAGAGGACGCGTAGACTGCATTCGTATTTATTTGTGGACTTCTAACTTCTGGAAAGTGTTCTGATTGTTTCACGTGAGCTCCAGTCTACACTGAGTATTATTTGTTATTAAATATATATTTGCGTGTCTACTGAGATGTACCTGGGTCATATTCTCTTCATCTTCATAGCATGGGGGACAAAAGGTCTAACGGAGCCATTTGGTATTTTCGGTCTTCTTCCACAACGAGCCAAAAGAAATTCACAGACCGGGCCTCTATTTTAATTCTGTAGGGTCGATCTCAGGTGAACCATTTCTAATTATTACAAGGATAATAATCGCGAAGCGCAGCTAGTCGCATCAATATTTTGCATCTACGTATCAGATCTGAGGAGCTCGTAGGAATTTTGAAAAATACTTTTATGATAATATAACAAACATTTCCAATATCGCAAAGTGCATTTATGAAAAGCGTGCAAACGGTGTAATGTATGTTATACTTTACTCAAGTTGTTGGTCATCTCTTTCATAATCATCATCAGCAGATACAAGACATACCGCCTCACCAACACCGCCAACTGCCCCGCCTTGGCTTGTTATTAGAAATAGCAAAACGCCGAGACTATTTTTTATACTACCCAGTGGTGTCTCACGAACGATATGGTTGAACATGCTTAATCTGTGTGATAGTTATCAAGGTATCAAGGTACGTATGTACCATACGTTACGCTCTGAGCCTGTAATCTTTTATAAGTAGTAAACCGAAATATTTACTACAGAAAAAAAAACTATCGATAGAAGAATTATCCATAATAACGATGAAAACTCAAACACAACAACACTTTAATATTTTTATAAAATTATGTAGCATACGTAGTAGACATGATATAAGTATAGAGCAGATACGCGGCAGCACGCGCTACGCACCTGCCAAGAATTACGTGGTGTCTCGTACTACATGGCGCATGTTTGCTGAGGCGTGTCATATTTTCTTTTGGTAAGGTGTCGGTAAAGAAGTTTAAATGTATTCTGACGAAAGAAGATCTGAACTTATCGACTTTATAGCACGTAAATTGTAACGTAACTGTTCCTATTTGTGTGTCAATTGTTGAACTGTCAATGAAATCTATATATATATAAAATAAAGTCGTGCTAGTTACACCACTTATAACTCAAGAACGGCAGAACAGATTTGACTGAAAATTGGTAGGGAGGTAGCTCAGAGCCAGAAGACGGACATAGGATACTTTTATCCCGTTCGACAGCGTTCCCGTGTGACTTGACATGAAACGTCAGTCACTATAAAACGTGGTATAACAAAAAAGAATCAGACTTGGAATAACAAAACGCAAATGACAGCTATGTAATTGACGCAAAATGACAGCTATGTAATGAATGCGTCATGGATGGATGACAATTTGATATTTGTAAGAAATTAATATTAAAACTATTTCTATTAAATAAATAATTAAGGAGTGAAGTGAAGTTTAATTAAAAGTGAAGTGAAGTTTAATTAATAATGCCGCGACCAAGACGATCGAATCTTTCCCGACAAAGCCGTAATGCAAGAAGAATACAAAATACTGGAAATGAAAGAACTGAAGAAGAAAAAGAAATTGCACGTGAACAGCGCCGCGATAGTATGACTCGACTTCGTGCCTCTCAATCGAGAGAGCAAAGTGAAGCAGCCCGTGAAACAGCTCGGTTGGCAATGCAGAATCGTCGAGCGAACAACAAAAGGCAACAAATAGATAATTTGCGACGCAGAACAAGATATTTAGGTGATTTGAATCGAGCAGCGTTTCGATACGATTGCAGCAATGATTACAGCTTGCATCCTAGCGTTTGCATTGGGCAAAGTTTTCCGGAGAAACGCCTGGATTATGCTGCCTTAATGGTAAAGTGAAATTGCCAGTGTTGACGCCGCCACATGAGCCATTGTATTCTTTGCTTTGTGGCGAAACACAATAATCACGCCACTTTCTTGAAAATACTCGAAAATACAATAGTTGTTTCCAATTGACGTCATTTGGGGCAGACATTATCGAAGAAAGAGGATTTAATCCGACATTTGAGGTATTTATTTTTGTACTTATATAGAATGTAGTTAAAGAATAACTTACTTTATCTATTGGTATGTATTATATTTGCTAATGCTGAACTCTACTCTCCAACAGAAAAAGTGTTTATAACCCAAATAATACTGTCTGATTTTTATTTTGTAGATACAAGAACAGATTCACCATCGAATTGGATCATTACTACCTTTCGAAGATACACAGAATAAATTTTTACAAATATATTTCATGGGCAACATGGAAGAACAACTTGTTCGACGCCTAGGGATCAATGCAGGAATGAAGCGAGCAATTATTAAAGACTTGCAGTGTCTGCTTCATGAACATCATGCGTTGGTCAGGTTGTTTAAGAGTGCTTTAGAGCGCATGCCAAATGATGACTATAAAGTTGTCATCAAAGCAGATAAACGACCATTTGGAACACACGAACGCACATTTAATGCTCCAACAGTAGACGAAGTTGCCATCCTGATTGTTGGTCAACAATTGGAAAAACGCGATATTGTGCTTACACGTCGCGATACTGGGCAACTGCAACAAATATCTGAAACTCATCGATCATATGACGCATTGCAATACCCACTGATGTTTGGCAAGGAGAAGATGGATATTATTTTAATATTAAAATGATAAATCCATTGAATGGTAAAGTATCGGTATCTTAATAAGGGTTAATGTCTGTATTATTTGTCTTTGAAATGGTTAATTATCAAATTTTTAATTTCAGGTGAAGAAAGTACAAAGAAAGTTAGCTCAATGAATTATTATGCATATCGGTTGATGATTCGTCAAAATGCTGACAACTATTTGCTGTGGTTTCGTCGATTATTTCAGCAGTATTGCTGTGACATGTATGTAAAAATAGAAACGGAACGTTTAACATTTATTAGGTTGAACCAAGCCAAACTGCGTTCTGAGGAGTACATCCATTTACGTGATGCAGTTAGTACTGAAGGAAATGCAGCTAATATTGGTCGATTAACTATTCTGCCGGCGACGTATATTGGTAGCCCACGTCATATGCATGAATATGCACAAGATGCAATGACATATGTTTGTCATTACGGCCGGCCAGATCTCTTTATTACTTTTACTTGTAATCCAAAATGGATAGAAATTACTCAATTGCTGCTTCCCGGACAAACATCAAATGATAGACACGACATCACAGCACGTATATTCAGGCCAAAAATTCGGTCCCTGATGAACTTTATTGTTACACAACGCGTCTTTGGAGATACGCGATGCTGGATGTATTCAATCTGCCAAAGCGATCAGTTTGCACAAACTTTGCTTTACTCGGAGATGCCACGTTATTATACTTGGAATGCTTCATCCAAGAATTTTCAAAGACGGGAGCAAGGTGATGCGGTTCCTGGGTATCCAGATGTGCGTTCTACTGATGCTCTTGCTCGTTTGTATACAGTTCATTCAAAGAATGATGAATGTTTCTATTTGCGGTTGTTGCTGGTAAATGTTCAACTTCATTTGAGACACCACGAACTGTTAATAGTGTAATATTCCCAACATATCGTGCTGCATGTGAAGAATTGAACTTATTAGAAAACGATACCCATTGGGATACGACAATCGCTGAAGCCACTATCTCTGCATCTCCAAGTCAGATACGCACATTATTCGCTATCATAATTTCGACATGTTTTCCATGAAACTCATGCAACCTGTGGCACAAATACAAAGATAGTATGTCAGAAGATATTTTACATCAAAGTCGTGTCAGTTCCAGAAATCACGATATTGAGATGAATGAGGAGATACATAATCGTGCTTTACTCTTGATCGAAGATATGTGTTACCTCATGTGCGGTAATTTATTAATCAGGTTAGGAATGCCAGCGCCAAATCGTGAAATGAATGACGCATTTAATTGAGAATTGGAACGGGAACGTGAATATGATCACCAGGAATTAGATTTAGTAGTTCCAAGGAATGTACCCATGATGAATTACCAACAAAAGGAAGTTTATGATACTTTAATGAAGGCAATCGCTGATGAAAACGGTGGTTTATATTTCCTACACGTCCCTGGTGGAACTGGCAAGACATTCTTTATGTCATTAGTTTTAGCAACTGTTTGGGCGAGATCCAACATAGCGGTTGCAGTTGCTTCTTCTGGAATAGCAGCCACATTGTTAGAAGGATGCCGTACGGCTCATTCAGCATTCAAATTACCGTTAAATCTTCAAACTATTGAAGAACCAACGTGTAATATTGCAAAACACTCAGCAATGGCCAAAGTTTTAGCGGCATCGAAAATCATCATCTGGGACGAATGCACAATGGCGCATAAACGTGCATTAGAAGCACTTAACCGAACATTAAAAGATTTACGCAATGACTCGAGATGTTTTGGAGAAGCAATGATTTTACTGTCTGGCGATTTCCGCCAAATACTGCCAGTAATTCAAAGATCTACGGCTGCCGATGAAATAAACGCTTGCCTCAAATCGTCAAATCTATGGCGCTATGTGAAGAAACTGCAGCTGACAACAAACATGAGAGTTACATTGCTTAATGATACACCTGCTGATTTTTTGCAATTTTAGCGGTTTGAGCAATTTTAGCGGTTAAGAATAAAGATGTAGATGACCTGAACAACATAATTCAAAATAAGATTTGGAACAATGCGTTCATACAAATCAATTGACTGCGTCACAAATGAAGACGAAGCCACCAACTATCCAATTGAATTTTTAAACTCTTTGGACGTGCCTGGCTTACCACCGCACAATTTACGCCTAAAGGTTGGCTCCGTAGTAATCATGCTTCGAAACATAAACCAACCAAAACTGTGCAACGGTACGCGTTTGGTGGTTAGTAAATTGATGAACAATGTAATTTACGCTACGATAATGATAGGAGAATTCAAAGGTGAGGAAGTTCTCATTCCGAGGATCCCGATGATCCCAACCGATATGCCTTTTGAATTTAAAAGACTTCAATTTCCGATACGTCTTGCATTTGCCATGATCATCAACAAATCACAAGGCCAATCCTTATAAGTTTGTAGTTTAAATCTAGAACATTCATTTTTTTCTCATGGTCAATTATACGTGGCATGTTCACGGGTCGGAAGACCATCTGCGTTGTTTGTTTTTGCGCCTGATAATAAAACAAAAAATGTCGTGTATCACAGTGTACTTAAGTGAAGCGCAACCTATGTACTAAAATACAGAAATAATATTGAATGATTAATGTAGTTATTTAATTTTTTTTTGTATTTTTTCCAATATAAAAAAAAAACATTCTGCTTATTTATTGCCATTAAGGCGGTACAAAGTTCGCCGGGTCAGCTAGCTGTTTATATTACATCATGATTCCTTTTCTGACAGGTATTCTTAGCGGCCTAAGTTTATTAACGTCATGATGGAACACATGTCACTGGCTGAATGTGACCGTTATGTTACATGTAGCGTTTCCTAAAACTTGTGAGTTTCAGTTTGGAAGAAAATTAGTTGGACATCATATATCAATTATACGGATTGGTAGCCATCGAAAGACTTCGACTTCTTGTTTTCGCCCTTAAACTAAGTCATAATATAATACAATCCTTCTGTACAGATGTTTGTCACAAAATCATGATACAATATTTGTAGTTTATATAAAAGAAGAATCGAAGAAAAAAAATGTGTACACAATTCACATACAGTAGACTGCAGAACAGGTACTATACTTCTTAAATCGTGCTAAAATCTCATAACCATGTTGATGTCAGCCTCGTCCAAGCGAGCCGTTACACATCTGCTTTGAGATTTGGTTAGACGCACCAGTGTCTCGGTCACACGAATTATTATGTATTTGTTGAGGCATATATTTCTTTATTTTGTTACACAAAAGACAATTTCGTATGCAGATTACTTTGTCCCTCGTGCCGCAGGCGATATATGCTAATATATAACCGCTATCCGAGGGCGTACGTTGGTTATTGTAGGCGAGTAAGTAACCACTTAAATGAAATTGTTTTTGCCATCGTATACAGTAAAATATACCAAATGGTTTTTTTTTTGTATCATAAAGAAACATGACTTCTAATCAAAGTCATTCGATGAACTACCGGTATCCATTAGCATCAGCAATGTTAAAATTTAGGCAAATGGGTTGATCTACTACTCCGACACTACATCGCTCGACTGAATCAACGACCGTGAGCGCACGCGTGAAGTGACACTATCGGCTGTCGGGTAGACGCCCAGCTCCAGACGTCGCTGTTGTATAGAACACATCATTTCCGACAAAGCTCTGCCACTGCTCGCCAACGTGGCGCTTCGTTTTGCGACTCGTAAAACTTAATATTTTTAGGCGTCATAGTATCTAGTTGGGTTGGTGGTTACTCTTCAGGAGTCGATAGATGCATTATCTCTTTCTAAAAAGTAAAGTCGTTGTACTTACACCATAGTAAAGCTCAATTCAAGGCCTTTTCATCACATTTTTCCCGAGAACAGCCACTAAATACATCATGAGCTTATCATAACAGCGACACTTCGCTATGTGAATTTTAATGCCCGCAAGTAGAGTAATGAAGAGGGAATAAAATTAAAACTACAGATTGGCAAGTCTCTTCATCTCTTTATTTTATTCGCCAGCTCCGTTTCTGTTCTAGTCCAAAAAACACTGCTTCCTTCTAAGGAGGATCTTCGAAGCTATTGAAATTAAAAAGCATCGATATTTCAATAGAGGGAATGGCTGTGCTTCCTTCTGCTAGGAACGAAGTATGTTTTTTTCAATTATTTATTTTTTTAACTTAACTTTTTTATAAAATAAAGTGCTTTGAAGTAATAAACCAAATCAAAACGGAAACCAAACATAACACCTCAAGACAGCAAGATAAAATAATTACATTTTGCGTTAATCGGAACAGTTAAATAAGTATAAATCTTTGAGTACTTTTATTAACTTGTGCCATCGGGACATCTTATGTCTGAGATTTATGTTTCAGAACTACCGTCATCGAAGTTGTGAAACAACGGAACCTGAGCGTATAATCGTTCCTGGCTTCAGGAGGCCTGAGGACTGGCCTCAACTTAAATATTTGGAGATTATATCGATATCTTATCTTAAAGGAAAAGTGAAAAGGAGTAGAGTTCTGAAAAGAGAAACACAATCAATAAGATTCCGTCCCATTCTCTTGGCTTCATAAGCCAAATAAAATTAGGCAAATATAAACTCTGTTACAATTAAATAGAATTTAGCATCAAACTTTCACACGTGGCACACACTATTCAAACGAACACATTATTAATACGGTCTATCAAATTAATAGCCATACATATCATGTAATTACTACTACCAAAATGCACACTTAAGAGAATTAAGACATTTTAACATTAAAAAAGACTTAATGAGATATATAATAATATTGTCGATATTGACATATTTCATGACTCAATTAGAAAGCACAAAAATTATAAATATTAAATAAGAATTTATCTCGGTCCAATTAATGAATTAATTAATTATTGTGTTACAATTTTGTGTTTTTAATGTTATTGTAATTTGTGTATTATTATTAAATTTTTGCTTTGCTCCTTAAATGACTTTGTTTGTTTGATTTGATTTAATTCCTATATTTATAAAAAATATTGATTTCTTTACTAATTCTTCATTTTTCTTTGAAATTATTGATTATTTACTCTTATTATTTAACTTATTGGCTTTTTTATTAACTAGACATATTATGAACGTTGTGGTACCTGTAAAAGTGCATGCATCAGAATTATTTTTGATTTTTATTGTATGAATGTATTAATGCGTGTACTGTGGTGTCTCTTAATAAATAAATATAAATAAGATATGGAGAAAAGAAAAGCGCAAAGGAGTAGAGCTCTGAAAAAGAACACACAATCAATATGATTCCGTCCCATTCCCTTGGCTTCATGGGCCAACTAAAATCAGGCAAGATATAAACTCCGTTACAATAAATAGAATTTAACACAAACTTTCACACGTGGCATATACTATTCCAAGTAAAATAATATTGATACGGTCTATCAAAATAATAGCCATACAGATCATGTAATTACTACTATCATAATGCACACTTAAGGGAATTAAGACATTTTAACATTAATAAAGACTCAATAAGATATGAAACATGGCGTCGGCAAGAAATCATGAACTCACTCTTTTACATGTAGTATAAATATTTCAAATTAACAACGCCGGTATTTCCCGTTCGCGGCATCATCTCAAGAAAATGTAGGTTGCGGGACGAAGAATAAAAATACTATTGTATTATCATCTTTTAACAAATGATTCTGTCCCTCTTGACGAAAAAAAGGAAAGAGTGTCATTCATTTGACACAGACCACACCTTCAGTCTAATAGTTAAAGATGACAGATACACTTTTTTATAGTGTTTATGTAGCAGAAATATAATTGCTACAATACTCCTCGATTAGGCAAAATTTTGTTACTCTTTCAAAATTTGAAAACTTCTAAAACAGAACTCCAATTTACACACTCCAATATTGAGTGCAAAGAGAATCTTAGCAATACAGTCCGCATGAGAATTTGTTACTTCAATTATCCTAAAAAATCATTATAAACAGTTCAATTTTGGTCTCTGTATACCACACATACCGCATCCATTACATTATTTCTGACGAACATCACCACACACATACATTCATATCTGACAAACATCACTACAATCATAATAACGTTCTAATTGCGTTAGTGCCTAATAAGTACACATCGCCCTTTCAAAAAGACATAAGATCACTATGGACCTTACTCACAGCTAGTAAGTAAATACAAAACGATAGGATACTCTAATACATAATATTTTTTTTCATAATATATTAAAGATGTAACACAGATGAACATCTCCAAAATAATGCACATAGACAATGCATCAACAAGTGTTTCAGAGAAAAAACTTTTTAACATGGATAATTCATCCTGATAATTTTAAATCCTTGAATTGTTCCGTAATACTTCCTTCATATATACCTTTGTTATCTCCTAAATCCAATTTACATAAACGGTGGTATATGTGAGCTAACAAATTCTCAGCCTCCATCAAGTTAACCAAGTTAGAAGGGTTATGCTGTGACTCTAAAATAGTTTAATTTTATCCATTCAAAGGGTCTAAAATATCTAAGGGACTAACTAAAATACCTTCACATGGAAGTTAAGTTGATAATGGTTTTATTTGTTTACTGAGAGCTGCCAGAATACTAGCTGGTGTTTCATTTGTAACTAAAATTTCAGACTCTAATTCAGCCTTAGGCAAGGATGCAAATTTAGTAGGGTGTAACATTGTATTAACATTGTAATTTAATAGGGTGTACAACACCTACACGAGAAAATATTATACAAAAAGATGTAGTAATACACTTGTACAATTTGTAGAAATTATAAGTTAATACTTAGAGATTCTACAGAATTCGTTTTACAAAAACACCTAAATACTGTTTTAAGAATTACCATTACAAGTCTCAAAGCAAAACTAAAAATTAAATATTAATGAATTAACAATTTAATATTTCAAAATGCTGTTTATCAAGCAATTGTTCAGATAGTTTCAAAGTGATGTTCCTGTTATTTAATAATATTAATTTTAGGACATGTACCTTTTAAAGC
>JAFELO010000654.1:0-33886 GCA_017140195.1 Eumaeus atala | reverse complement strand
TCAAAATGCACACTTAAGGGAATTAAGACATTTTAACATTAATAAAGACTCAATAAGATATGAAACATGGCGTCGCAGGATACGGTATGAATTCACACGGGCCCCGCAAGGGGTCCGGGTAAGCTAGGTCGGTGCATTGGCTCCCTACTAGCGGGTTCATCCGCATTCCGTTAATACGGAACGGGCCTTGGGTTTGATCAATGTCAGTAGAAGAACCCATTCAGTCGGTATCCACCGCCCTGCTGAGGTATGACCTGGGCGGTCTGCTCCTACCGGCTGAAATCACCAGTTGACCCGGTGAAGGCCCAGCAGATGGCGACCTGCGACCTAGGTAGATATCTCCTCACGCACGGGTTAGGTGGCTTCACGGCTGAGTGGTTGGATAAGGGGAAAGACAGAAAAAAGAGATATGACTGTATGGCGGGAGAGAGTGCGACGAGACCTCTATGAAAAGTCATACACGCCTGTCTGGTAAGTGAATGAACGGCGACATCGCCGGTATTCACGGACGTTACTATTATAGTAGTGCAGTGATACCGGCGATATCTCTTCGCATTGGCGCTAGTAGGGAGATTATATAGATACACCGAACAGGTGTGGTAGCGACAAGACTTCCTGAATCAACAGAAGAACGCCTGGGAGAACCTGTCTCAAGGCGGTGAGGAGTGGATATCCGCTGTTAATAGCGGTCAGAGATTCGATTATTAATGAGCTGGCCTGGGACCAAAGTCCCGGGCTAGTCCATGAAGCACGTTGTTCGAGTCGGCGGGAGCGGGCGGAAGAATCGCCCGGTTGGCGAATAGGCCGCGTCTGTTCACCAGTCGCGGTCGGCGCGGTTGGCGGTGGTGCGCGGCGGGTTGAGCGGCGAACCGGCTGGGCTGGCGGCGGGGCCGCTTGCTCAGCGGGCGCAGCCGGAGCGACAGTCTGGGTGTCGCCTGCCATCTCGTCGTCGAAGTCCATTGGCGTGGCGGTTCCGAGGGCTGCTATCTTCGGTTTCCGTCTTCTCTTTTTCCTTTGTGGCTTTGCTGGTTGCGGGCCTCGAGGGATGGGAGCGTTCGCGGCTGACATCAGAAAATGCGCTGAAGGCGGTGCTAATTCCGCGTAGGGCGCCGGCGTGGGCGCGGGTGTAGGTGGCCGGCGGGGCTCACGCGTGAGCGCAATTTTCCGCACGGCGATTCTTTGCTTCACGCACGTACACTGGGTATGAGCGGCTATTCGCTGGATGGGCGCCAGAACAATTGGCGCATATGGCTGGATCCGTTCTCGGATGTGGGCAGCCCCGTGCGGCGTGCCCGCCGCCGCATCGCACGCAAACTATCAGTGGCAGTGGGCGCTTGAGTGCCGGAATTGTTGGCACCAATGGTACTGCGCGGGCCCCTTATGGCCGCGCCATGCCGAAATGGTCACCCCGGGGATATTAAGAAACTCCGAGATTTCGTATATACCCTTGATGGTGTCCCTCGTCCTCTTCAGGGTGGCCATGAAGATGCACCCCGGTCTCCCCTCCTGGCGTGGATCTGGCGGACGAACCGGGGCTCGAAGCCGAGCCGCTCCAGCTCCACCGTGATGTCCTCTGGGCTTGTGCTCTCCAGGAGGCCTCTTATGGCCACCTTAACAGCCTTCTCCGTCGGCAGTGAGTATGAAAACCACGCGACGCCTTGTGTACGCTCCAGCTCGCACAGGTAGCGCTGGATTAAGCGATACTCGTCGGCGTCGCATGGCGTAAATCTAACGCCTTTCCCCGCTGGGCGAGCGTTTGGTGTACGCCCGAGGCGCTTGCGCAGCTCCGCGAAGTGTTGCACCCAACCCAGCAGGCGCTCAACCACCAATGGCGGGTAGCGCGGTGTCATCTCGGGCGGGCGTGGCTTGGCGGCTGCGACAGCAAAATCTCCCGTCTCGCTCTCAGCCGGTGAGGTGGGTCGGGACAGTATGGGCATGGAGTCTGTCTCCATAGGCGTCTACGCGGCTGCGGCCGCAAATGAACGAGCCGCAGGCACCTGTTTGGAAGTGGATTCAGAAGTCGATGTCGATGTGGTTGCAGCCATGTCTACATACCGCTTTGTAGGTATACTGATCGATGGCACGGTGGGCTCCGGCTCAGGACGCGTGCGCTTTGAGGCGGTCTTGTTTCGTGGATCACGCGGCGGGCTGCGCTGCTCAAGCGGCAGGCGGCGCTAGTGCAGGTGACGACGGTCGCGGCTGGATCGGGCTCGGGTCCCTGCTGCTCAACGTGGAGTTGCCGTGCGGGAATAAAGAGGCTGTACTACCCACTGCGGATGATACGGGGAAACCCCCCTGGTGGATCAAGTCCACTATTCCCCTGTATCTCTCGCGAGAGATTATTCTTCATAGTTTCGCGGTTCGCGCGAAGCACTTTCATGTCCAGCAGGCGTCATCTCGGAGGCGTGTCCCGTGCCGGACGGAGCTGGTCCGGACTCTCCGGGGGGCGCCGCCGGACTGCATCCGAGTGGAGGGATCAGTTCCTCCCGCCCCGATGCCGGCAAAGCACTTCCGTGAGGCATGCTCAGCCCTGGCTTCCCGGAACTCTGGCTAGGCGGCGTTCTTTTGGACGGTGCACCTCGAGTCTTCGACGCGTGAGATCGTGATGTCAACCTCGAGCGCGTCGCCGGCTTCTTCGGTGTACTTGGCTTGCGTGCGCCATCCATGACGGCCCACGCAAGACTTCACACTCCTCATAAAAACGGCAGTTGCTGGGCGTGGACAACCTCCGCGTGACCACTCGGTGACCGCGCTGACTTGCACGGCCGCTGAGAAGCTGTTCGTGGTGCCTACAACACTAGTAATGCAATCACACTTGGTTACTAAATAACTTTGCGATGATTTTTGTTTGTAGGGTAGCCTGGAGAGGTGGTCGTCACGAGCGTACTGGAATACGTCCGCACGCGACGAAGGTTGGGCCAATCCGGCGTCGGCAAGAAGTCATGAACTCACCCTTTTATATGTGCTATAAATATTTACAATTAACAACGCCGGTATTTCGCGTTCGCGGTATGCTCTCAGGAAAATATAGATTATTTTTATGACAAAAACGTAAGCTCAAGTAGCTTAACAAATATGATCAGCTTATGCTTTTAATAATTAAATTCTCTATCATAACATAATTACAGGTAATTTGAAGTACCTAAGATAACGCCAAGGTTTGGCAGTAAAGAATTTCCTCATGGAAAGAGCGCGTGCTTCTATTGATGACTGGCCTCCACGTTTATAGGACTGTATTGCTGCCAATGGAGACCAATGGGATTTACATCTGTGTATTAATCGTTTTATATTTGTGTATTAAACGAATACACTATAATGACAATAAATATTATTTGCAATAAAAATGTTTTTTTTTCTTTGTTAAAATATGGCAGGACTAGGTTTATGCAACAAAATGATATGCAGCACTGTGCGCTTCGTGCGCCACATCCCGGCGAGGTGGGGGAAGGCAGAGCCAGCTGCCTGTACCATGCCCAACTCGAGCGCATGGACGGCGGGGAGCTCCGAAGCCTCTACGAGGTCGAGGAGCTGCTCTGCATTCCGGGGGTAGTGGTGGTGGGGTGGAAGGGGCGCGAGGGGCCGTCACAGTGCCATCGCTGCCAGCACTTCGGTCACCCCTCCACGAACTGCCACTGGCAAATCCGTTGCGTGAGATGCGGGCAGAATCACGCGGTCAGCGACTGTCGCCTGCCCAAGGGCGCTACACCGACGTATGCGAAAAGCGCCGGGCCACACACCACCAACGACCGTAGGCGCAGGAGCTATATCAGGGAGGCAAAACTCAGGGGCCTCAAGCTCAGTCCGCTGATCCCGACTAAACCCGAGGTCAAGCAGAACCAGGCCTCGAAAGAGAAGGCTGGGAAGCCAGACCCCCTAGTCCCCACCAGCGGAGTCCAACTACACGAAGGGGTCGAATATCGACTAGGCCCGACGCGGTCGGCACCGGCGAACCCTCTAATAGACAGACCTCGCGCTCCTGGCCCCTCCCCCAGAAGAGGAAGCGGAACAGGCCTCGAAAGAGGCACCCGAAACGCTCGCAGGAGCATGCTGACCCTCCTGAGGCACCGCCGACTCTCCCTCCCCCGAACGCCATCATCCACCAGGCCGTCAAGGGAGCAGGCGCACCGCAGCCAGTCACATTAAGGCCAACACCAGCACCCTCATCAACACCACACAAAACACCCCCAGTAGCCACCACCAAGCAAACACCCCGGGGCCCCGTCAAGCCTACGGACACAGCCCTATCGCTGTCGCGCTGCGCGCGTATAGAGTCGCTGCTAGTTCAGCACTGGCGAGCTCAAGGAGATAATCGCTGAGATCGTCAGGAAGGAACTCAGGCAAGTGATCAGGGAGGAGATCACTCGTCTGCTCAGGGTCCCCAGAATATGGCCGCACACAGTCACAGCACAGACGATTTCGACACCGCACATATCCAGTCAAAAGGGAACCGGTGATGGATCGTAAGCCATTGCGAATCATCTAATGGAACCCCGGCGGCATCCGAGGAAAAGTTCAGGACCTCAGACAGCTCGACCAGGAGTACGACATTCACGTCATACTGTTGGGAGAGACATGGTTGGGGTCTGGACAGGACCTCAAGATGGCGAACTATGACATGTATTGCAGGGACGAGGTGTCGCCGAGCGGCAGGGCGTACAGGTACGGCAGCGTTCGTTCAGCGGGACATCGTCCATGTCAACTTGGACCTCGACCCCTTCTCCGACATGAACACAACCGGATTCTATCTCCCCAGCCGATCTGCGGAAGGTCGCCCTTCGCCTCTCGAGGCGCAAAGCATCAGGCCCCGACAACATCCCCCCCACAGCACTGGTGATGATGCCGTGGTGTACAGCCGTGGCTCTCACCAGTATAGCTAACGGCGTTCTCCGCACTTCCCACTTTCCGGATATCTGGAAGGAAGCATGAATAGTCGTCCTCCCGAAGCCGGGCAAGCCTCGGCACCTGCCTGGAAGCTACCGGCTGATCGCGTTGATGTCGCACGTGGCCAAGTTGTTCGAGCGGCTATTGCTCCGGAGACTGAAGCTGTACGTTCCAATAAGGGAGGAGCAGTTCGGTTTCCAGAGCGGCCATTTGACCGCACTGCAGTTGGCGCGGGTGCTCCATCACTTGGCCACGGAGATGAACAAGGGAAGACACTCGGTCCGAGTCTTTCTCGATATGGAGAAGGCCTTAGACCGAGTGTGGCAACCGGGCCTCCTGGTCAAGTTGATGGACGACGGCGTACCACCGGCTCTCGTGCGACTAGTGGCGTCGTTCTTGGAAGGGAGAACCTTCCGGGTAGCGGTGGAGGGGCGACATTCCTCCTTACGGGCCATACGTGCTGGAGTGCCGCAGGGCAGTTGCCTATCCCCTTGTCTCTACGTGGCCTATACCAAGGACATCCCGACGCTCAACAACCCCATGGGAGAGGGCAAAACGGATATCTTGCTCGCGCTGTTCACCGACGATAGCGCTTACATATCCTCGTCACGAAAGCCGGAACTAGTAGCAGGGCGAATGCAGCAGCTGCTGGATCGACTGCCGGAGTGGCTTGACAAACGGAGGATGACCGTCAACGTGGAGAAAACGGCATCCCTATTCGTCAGCACGAGGCCCAGCATGCCGGGGCGGTTATATCTGGGCGGCCAAGAGTTGTTTTGGAGGTTCCCGGTCTTGTATCTCGGGTGCAGCATGATCGCAAGCTGCGGATCAGCCCGCGCCTTACTGCGACCAGTGCTCGCATCCGAGCTTTCACTACGCACGAAACTGGGAATATACAAGACGTACATCCGATCGTGGCTCACCTACGCTGCCCCGGCATGGTACGCGCTCACCTCCCCGAGCCAGAAGAAGCGCCCGCAAGCTCAGCAGAGCATATCCTTGCGAGTCATCACTACGTCCGGAATGATGTGATCGCACGAGACCTGCGGGTCGAGTCTGTCGATGAGTTTGTGGACCAATTGTCTCGAGGCATGTTCAGTGGTGCTGACAATGGACCGCACGCCCACTTGAGGGACCTGGCCCCGCTACACGCGCGACCACCCAACGGGTGGCCGTACCCACGTGAGCTCCGATTGAGGGGTCCTCGGCCCCGGCGATCGAGACGAAGATCACTTACTCACACGCATCACCCACATCACACTCGGACATCATCACATTTCACGACTCACCACACCTGCAGGCCAGTAGGCCGCGATCGCATCCTTATTCAGGCCGTACGGCCTCCGCACCTCGGTGCGCAACAACCCACTAACACCAGTGGATTGCCCTCATCACCGAGGGGACACTTGCCCCTCGCGAACAGACCCAAGTCATGAGGTTCACCTCGATACCTGTAATCCTCGCAGGCCTCCCCAGGCCAGTAAAGATGATCCACGGACGGACCAAATTAAATTTATAGGATCTACTGTTGCCTGATGGGGAGCATTTTCAAATACCGTTTTAAGTTTTAAAATGAGATACAATAACTACTTAAAATGGGTTTAAGTTATCAATGTCACTCAATTGCCGTTATTTGTGAAGCTCAGTCAACCATGTGCTCAATCATCAAACTACTTAGGTACGTGCAAATCTGACGCCACGACTAATATATTATAGCCTAATCAATAGGCAGCAACAACAACTCGTTTTTCTAAACTATTTCTGAAGACTGTAACCTAATTTATTGAATATACATCAAAAAACCAACATATCAATATTTTAGATAATTTGTTTCAAGCTTTCACGATTTCTATTAATATTTTTAATTTTAATAATGCAACGTCTGAAACGTCGTGATTACAGCCTAAGTATTTACGTATACACGTAAATACTTAGATTGAAGTAGTACGCGATTAACTCCTGCACACTACTGTATGTCACTCCTTTTTTTATACGCGGAGGACGCGGGGAAACACATTTACGCGCCTTCACTGGCCCCGGGTGGGGTCCAGTGGTGTGTGGGACACGCGGCATATGTTAGTGCCGAATACCCAAAAAAGCAGCCCGAGTGCCACAGTGCCGCCCTTGGTATGGTGCCCCGGAACAACAATCATTAAAGTACTTCGACGGCTAGCCTGCCCTCTAAGGGACCAACACCACCTCCACAGATGGGTTGCCCCGCACTATCGGACAACCCCACCGACTTTGGGACAGTGCAATGTAACAGTGCAAGGTTCCCATCCTCACCCCTTGTCCCGTGAGCAAAAACGCCACCGCCTGCTGCTCTTAGGTCCCCCTATACTTATAAAAGGAGTACAGAGAGCGATTACTCCTCCTGACCTTTAAGAATCCTCTGCTTATAAGAAGGGTGTAAAGTTACCCCTCTTAGTAGCTTAGTTGCCTGGGTTCACCTCAGGCTACTAAGCCCCACCAACACGACACAGCTTGAACCATGGTGGGGACTGTATCTCACTCCTTAGCTAACATTACTTACCCGTAAAAACTGTGTAACATAGGATAAAACTGTGTACAAGGGGCCTAAGCGCAGTAAATAGTTATGCTGATAATATTTTCGATTGCTGTTTCACACGATTTCACTGCATATGTTATTGGTTTAAAAAATTACACTCCAACAATGTCCTTCAGTCACGTCACGATATAAAAATAAACATTAAGTCGAATAAGATTTGTACCTTAGTACGTCTTGTACTTATGTAGTATGTCTAAAGCAATCTAAAAAAAAATGCTCGTTATCTTCAGAAGATCTTATTCTTCAGAAGTACACTTCATTTTATTCTCAAGCCAGTCATTAGGGTCAGAGGTGCTCTTGGCGGCGAGTGAGAAAACATCTAATATTAAGAATCTGTAAAAACAATTTCTGCTGGTAAATACGAACGTAGAAAATATACTAAACGTGCTCTAAACCGTTTGTTATTAATTTTCACTTCGCAGCGGTATCACGAAAAATTTCGGCCTTCGCAATTTGACCGCAATTAAGCATGACACTTACTATGTAAAGAAAAGTGTAATAGATAATAAGAATATTGTTTTTCTCGGAGCTATTGGTGTCGTCATGGCGTTGTGATATATTGTTACAACTATTGCCATACAAAAAGCATACGTTATAAAATGTTAGTGAGAAATAAATTATGATTAACGCCTTGTTTACGGACATATTAATATTGGACTAGGGTTTAACAGAAAAAAAATTGCGAATAAAATAAAGAGATAAAGAGGTTTGCCTATCCGTCGTTCTAATTTTATTACCTCTTTATTGCTCTGTTTGCGGACACAAACATTCACGTATTAGTACAGTAACACGACGGTTACATTTAGTATTTGCTGTCGGGAAAAGTGCTTCAAAAGGCCTTCAATTTTATTTTACTGCGGAGTCTAATTTACTATTGCTATTAGCATTATATGATATATGGACATAGTATACGCCCCCGAGTCTCGTCGGAGATAATGTGCCGTATACAGCGGCGACGACTGGAGCTGGGCGTCTGCACGACAGCTGGTGGTGTGACTTTACGCGTGTGCTATCGTTGGTGTAGTCAGGCGTGGTAGTGTCGCAATTAGTGGAGTGTAATTATATCCCATCCTATAGTATTATAAATGTGAATGTTTACTTGTATGTTTATCACTCTTTAAAATTTTTAGTAATTTCATAGTGTAACTGTTGCTTTGCAGACAAATTGATCCCTTAAGACCGTAGAGGCACCTCTGACTCACACGATACCGCCTTAAAAGACGTTTGCCATACGAGTTTCGTGTGGTTTGTGAGTAGCCGTTAGCCCAATCGGTGTCGGTGGAGATGGGATAAAGACGACCAACACATTTGTTAATATTGTGGAGGAGGAGGAGTATTTTCTTTCCCTTTGCTGTAGCTATGCGGTAGTGGAGCTATGCGGTAACGGAGCTATGCGGTAGCGGAGCTATGCGGTAGCGGAGCTATGCGGTAGCGGAGCTATGCGGTAACGGAGCTATGCGGTAGCGGAGCTATGCCGCAGGGCTTGAAGACAAAGGTCTTCGACCGATGCGTTCTCCCCGGGTTGACCTACGCGGCCGAAACATGGCTTCTTAATTTAGGAGTGGTCCGCAAGTTTGCGGTATCTCAACGGGCTATTATATCTGTCCGTCAGAATTTGTAACGTAGCTATAAGGTTGAGATCTAAAGTATCCGATACCAAGCTCACTTAAGCGGTAAAGGGCTTGTCACACACTCAGAAGAACTAATGGCAGATGAGTCAGTATAGTTCTGGAGTGGAGGCCGCGTTTAGGAAAACGAAGTATTGGTCGAGTGTTCACCAGGTCGGAAGACGATCTCCGTCCGAGTAGCTGGTCCGGGATGAATGCGAGTCGCATGAGATCGGTCGTCTTAGCGTTCATTAAGAGAGGCCAATATCCAGCAGTGGACCGATAAGGACTGATAATGATGATGATGATGATGTAGCTGGCTAAAAGGCTGGATAGGCTTTACAAGTAATAGTTCAATGCCTTTAAGCCATACATTATTTTAGAAAGAGGGACCGTCATGCTGCCCTGTGTTTTGGAAGTGGAACTGGGTCAGCACGTCCTACTGCTACTGTACTGTTTGTAAGTGGCCAGTCGCCAGTTGAAGGGGACGAGGGAGGGAGGGCAACACATTGACATATTTACTATCTGGATGTTTATGGCGTAGGTGGCCGTAAAAAGATATTGGTTGCTACGTTTGTTACACCATACACATTTTTTTATAGTATTGGGGGACAAACGAGTAATCGGAGCATTTCAACGTCTACCAACATCCATGAACACCGGCATAATTATGCCTATGCGTTTCCCTCTATTTCACCTCCCCCCAATGGATCAACGGGTACTCACAAACCGCACGAAACACGACACCGTATGTGTTACTTTACGGCGGTATCGAGTGATCGAGAGGTACCTCCCCGGTCATGATGGTCTGATTCCGTTGCATAGGAGGAACCTACCTTGTACTATAAAAAAGCGTAATAAATACGATGACAAAAACAATTTCATTTAAGCGGTTACTTACTTGCCTTCAATCACCAACGTACGCCCTCGTATATCGGCTATATACAAACATATACCGCCTGGGACACGAGGGGACAAAATAATTTACATACGAAATTGATTCTTGTATAACAAAATAAACAAATATATGCCTCAAGAGATACGTAATACTTCGTGTGAGCGAGGCACTGGCGCGTCTAACCAGATCTTACATCCGACGTGTAACGGCTCGGTCCCGGCTGAGAAAATACTTATTAGAATTGGGCATCCTTTAGAAATGTACATTGTGTATACATGTATAGAATTTGTACACTTTCGTAAGATGCTACCGCATTATTGTGTCACTCTTCTGAAGTCTGCCGTGTGTCAACTTCACACACGTTTCCTTTTTCTTCGAATGCTCTTTTCAATAGACTATAAGTACTATATCAGCATGATTTGGATATAGAAAAAATAATTCACAGAATGTTTGAATTATTATTATATGGTGTAGCTGTCCACGTCGCCCGATGTCTAATCGACGCCACATCGCACGCACAATCGACTCGCAGACATGTTGTCCTCCTTATTTCCTATCTTCCAGTAGGGGTGCGAATCCTATAATCCGCACAAAACGCTACAATATAGCGGTCACTGTGTCCAGGTAACATGTGTCCTGGAGGTCATTACCGGCACAGGTCGGCAATGCAGCACGAACACCTTTCAAAAACCTCATAGTGATATAACAAACTTCAATTGTTAAGCAGACCTCCCAGAATGGGAGATATGATGTAAGAAATATATATTTTTTTTTTCATCTACTAAATATTTTGCATACATACACGAAAAGCTGTGTTGTATTCATGTGCCATAAGTAAAAGAACTTTTATACCGGTTTCTTAGCGAGAAAAATTATATGATGCGTGCGTCAGCAAACATGCTATATCTAGCACATTTGTTTATACTATGCTGACGGTAGTGTCCAGTACAGCTGAATCGGTTACTATAAGGCACTTATTATAACTTACTATAAGGAGATAGTGGTCCATAGAGGAACCCCTCTCCTTCCTGCAGATGAGATGGATGCATCCCGATAGTTATTTAAGTTTTGCTAAAGTAACAATTTTTATCTTGCTTTGTCCACATTTTTGTCCACATTGCATCTCCAACGAGGTGGGCATCTCACGCTCAACAGCTAAAGCCGGACTTTCGTTATCATGGGCTATATGTAGCACACGTGGTAGAAAATATCTCGTGGGCCCTACGCTGCGCGTAGCGCGTAGCACCGAATATCTGCTCTGTGTTACCTCGTGTGCTTCAAATAGCATATTTTTTAACGTTTTTTTTTTTACCGATAGCTCCTCTATCGATTGTCCCCTATGATTTACCTGTTTACTATCGGGTAAAGAGGTATCTGGTTTACTATTTTTGAGACGTCGCAGGCTCAGAGCGTAACGTATGTAAGTGTACACCCCTAGATAACTGCCTCATGATCGAGTGCTAAGACCACATAACTTGGCAATAAAAAAATGTCATGGCCTTCTTCTATTTCTTATAATAGTTCGGAGTCGGGAAGTAGGAGGTGTTACAACCTCTGGTCGCGAACAGTTCATTAGGCCATCTCTCATGCGACTGACTATTCTCAGGTCGTAGTGAGCTGCCGTCCTAATGTAAGAAGTTGTATGCGTTGCACAATAACATATCATACGCATAGCTATTTTCTAGGAAGATAACCACCGTTATTATGGAGGACATTATTATTATAGTACCCTTTGATGATAATAATGTTGAAAGAGGGTAGCCCGAGCAATATTATGTAACATAAATTGCTCCATTTATATTTTTATAAACCGCTTTTACGCAATGCTCTTAGTGATATTGGAAATGTGGATTACATTAACATAAAACTACTTTTCATAGCTGCCACGAGTTATGTAACACGTAGTTGGGATTATTTGTTAGTTGATAGTTATTGATATCGACGTGACTAGCTGTGCACTGCAGTTATCACCTGTGTAGTTCTATATCCCAAGTGAACTTACTAAATGCACAACTGTGCATTTAGTAAGTTCACTGGAGATATTGGGATTAACGGGACCAAACCAATGGAAGTAACTACTTCCATTGGTTTGGTCCCGTTTAAAATTAGGTTTTGTATCCTGCGAAATAATCTGTGTATGTGTCTAACTTCAAAACCGTTCATAAGTTCAGCTAATACACTACATATTAGCGAAAGACGTACAAACACACAGCCAAACTTGCTCGTTCAGAATAATATAAGATGTGAAATAGCAACCAGCGGAATATTGTTGGTAAATATGTCATTTAGTTCTAAAAAAAAGATAAGAAAGTATTGTTAGTTTCTTACAGATTTTCGGGAGGTAGTACCATGTTATATTGCGGCCCAGTAGTTCCACATTTTTTTAATTTCCGGTGCCCCACTGGGCAAGGGAAGGGAAATGTCCAAATAGTCAATGATTGTGCTGATGTGCTACACCTAATTGCATAATCATTGACCATTCAGATGTCAATAGGCGTAGGTACCTAATGGCTTCGTTTTCTCTTTTGTCCACTTATGTTATAAAAGAAGGAAAAGATAAACTGGGTAGTAAAATGGGTATTAGCCCAGGCACACTTTCTTAAACACACACTCTTACATATAAACTTCCCGGGTCACGTCAGTTACATTACTCGTCCTAAACGGCTCTACTAATTTTTATCAAATTTTAAAATCCACAGGTCTGAGAATCGGCTATAACCTATTTTTCATACTCCCAAGTGATAAGGATTGTTCACCCAGTCCGGTGAAACAATGGTGGCCATGCCAGCTATTAAGAATATGAATATAATACAACATAACACAGGCTGTAGACTGGAGCCCACGTGAAACAATCAGAACAGATTCACAAACAAACGCGGAAATTCCACAAATATATATATATACGAATGCAATTTCCAGGCGTTGACTCAGGTTTGTTTTGGCTTGACCTCTTTTGAATCATTTGAGTTATGCAAATTACTGAATATGCAAAGTTGTTACGGAAACATTAGAACTTGACAGAAAATAACGGACGCCATTTCATCTTTTCTGTTAACGCTTTTTATTATTAACTATTTTGTAAATTTTGATGCCCAAGATTTTGTCATTTCACAAGTTCTACGTAACGAAATAAATGCAGGAACTATGCAGGTTTCAAAGCTCCTAAATTTTATTTGTACTACACAACACACTTCAATGTTACTCGGGAATCGCTATATCTATGCGTGGAACCCTCATGAGTATCCGTTTCAACTGAACGGATATTAATGCGGTTTTGAGAAAATCAATCTCATACAGCTTCTGAGGTTGTTTTGTAACATTTATAGAGAAATAAATATATTTCAATGATATGTTTTCCTAAAGAGGGAAGACTGACATGATTCTCCACGTACACTTAAGGAGTAGTTTTATTTTGTGTTTGTAGTAGTAGCAAATTGCAGACGTAACATTGTAACCATCTATTACAAATAAAAAAAACACCAGAAAGTTTAGTCGAACAAAAAATTGGAATAATCTTTACGTGGTTATGAATAATTTAGTTCTAACTCATGACTCTGCATTATCAATGTCCAGAAGCAGGACATTTGATTGAACTTGTGACATCGCCAAACACACACGCTTCTTCGTGGATCTCACTTAGAATCAGCACCGACTTACTTTACTAACGCGCTTGCGTTTAGTCCACCAAAGTGTATGGAGTTTTCGTCAGCGCCTCTAGCGAATAATACAACAACTAACACTATGAGTGTGAGCTTCATGTATCGTTTACGCTATCTTTTTCTTCTAGGCTGAGTGTAACGTAACGTTTGAGTTACTAGTATTTTGACATAAATGCGAGTGTTCAGGTGCTATTTTATTGTTAACAAATGAAATATACGCTAACGACGTAGTGGAGTAGTCACTCACTAGAAATTTAGGTAGTGAAACGACAGTGAAACGTATTTTAGCCAATAGTTTACCTTACACAAAGTACAAGAATATTTTACAATATAGAGCAGCGTGTAATTACTTTCAATGGAAAAAATCCGAGACTTCCTTAAAGCACTTGAGCATTAAGTCTATATGCTGAAAGCGAAATAGCCATAACTAAATTACACGTCAGTCTCTCTCTGATATATATGTACAGTGACGTTTTAATAATGGTCGGGCTAACATAACTGTATTGCTATTAAACTGAACAAGAGAACAACTTTGTAGTTCAGATTTATGGAATTTACTTATTCATCTGTGCATACTCGTAAAGTTTTATTTTAGTTCATTATATATGTTTTATAGCAGTAGACAATACCACTGCTGTAATCCAGCCAAAGTAGTGCCTCTCTATCTCGTAGGGTATATATAACCGCAACGTGATGGTTGTGGTAAAATAAAGGCAACGTTATCATAAATCTCATAATCTTATATTCGTGTGGTTAGTGAGTAGTCGGTGGTTCATAAGGCGAAGGAAGACTAAGAAAACCTACAAACTTTACGAATGTTAACGATACCGGTAGTCCCCATATGGTATCGATTGATATCTCATTCCCCGACACTCTAAAAAATGAACAGAGTAAGGTAAGTTTAATTTCCAATTTATCGATACATGGTATTATGAAATGTGTTTTTTCCAAGTTCCTATATAACTCTGCTATTGCCTCTTATGCAATCCGGATTAGGGAGCACCATAGCACTACGACAGCTCTAGCAAGCGTGATGGAAGATATCCCTAATGCTCAAAATAATGGATATGTAACAATTATAGTCCTTCTCGATTTCTACAGTGCATTTGACGCTATTAATATAAGCTTACCATTAGAGAAACTGCGATTCCACGGATCGGAGGAGGCCAGCGTTCTATGGTTTGCTATCTATCTCCAAGATAGAAACCAAATCATAGAAATAAAGAAACAGGAGGGAAATGTGATTTCGTCGCGTCGCGGTCTTGTCATTTGGGGTGTCCCATAGGGTTCAATTTTGGGGCCAATATTATTTAACATTTACTCGGTAGATGTCATAGGAGGCATTCAATACCACAGATACCATATCAATGCCGATGATATCCAGATTTACATCTCCTTTAAGCCTCCTGATATGGTATCTTCTTTAGAGAAAATTAACAGAGACCTGGATAGGATTTATGGTTGGGCCAGATCCAATGCACTGGTTACAAATCTACATAAAACTAAATATATTATATTTCGTACACCCAAGTTAGTCCAAACTGTTAAAAACGCGAACCCGTTGCTAATTATTAATGACTACAGGATCGATGGCGTGTCAGAAGCTTGGAACTTGCGACTAGTGATGGATGAAAACTTACGCTTCAAAAAACGTGTTTCGAAAATAATACGCAGCTGCTTTTACCGCCTGAAAGTCTTGTTCCGTATAAAAAACTCTCTGAGGGAAGGACTTTGCGTCAGGCTATGCGGGGCTCTTGTTCTTTATCAGTTTAATTATGTTCATACTGTGATAGGACCACGGCAAGAAAATGTATACAAGTCCAAAACGCTTGTGCGCGTTACTGTTACTACATCTCGCGGTGAGATCACGTTACTACCTTCTTAAATAGGGCATCGGTGTTAACAGTGGATAACCGCAGGCGTTTGCATTTCGCTATTTGGTATTATTAAACACTGAGCACCTGTCTACTTATTTAATAAACTGGACTGGACAAGTGAAACTAACACGACACACCATACAAGATCTACTCATTACGCATTATATACATAAATACACCACACAGCTGCTTTTAGAAGAAGCTTCAAATACACAGCATCTAAGTATTGGAATAACCTTCCCCCTCCACTAAGTAATCTTTACACAAAGAAATCGTTTAAGCGCCACTACAAAACCCACCTACTTGATCGTCAGAAACGACTCTGATTTTTTTCTCATTCTCTTTCTGAGTCAATAAATAATAATTCAGTAGCTAAATTAACACATTATGAGTGGTTAGTATATATTTAATATTTAAATATTATGTTTAATAGTGTAATATTATATAATACAGTATAGGTAATTTATTATGTATGTTTTTTTTATAGTCACATACTTATATTTTGTATAGGGAATTTTTTTTAGGTTTATGTAAGTGTATGAAAATATTATAATAAACATGTTAGCTCATAATCAGACAAATTTGTATGTTTTAATTTTTTAATTCTTAATTTGTCTGCTGTAATTTTACCCCTCCATGCCGCCAAAGTGGGAGAAATTCTGAAAATGGTGAACCTAAAAATCAGTGTTGGGACTGTTAGTCCTGACTTTAACTGAGGTATCACATTTTTGTGAAATGCGCTGCCACCTAAAGAGTATTCTATTTATTTATTTTTTCTTTTTTCATGGATGTTCTTGCTGTTTTTGTGTATGTCTCTGTAATACCTATATTGTTCCTTTCTTGTATTGATTGTTCTCTTTTGGTGCAGTGTTCTTTTTGCAAAAAAAAATATTATTATTATTACTCTAAATGTCGATATATAAAATAAAACAAAATTTAAGTTGCACTTGCATAATTGATTTAGATGGGGTCATTAGCTCGTGTGTATAGCTATTATGTCTCCTCGCCTCTATGGCCCTGGTGCTCAGTCCATGCTCATAGTAATTCATAATCATAATAAATTTAACGAAATTTTGAGAAATTCTTTTAGGGGCCTGAGTAGCGCTCATCGTGCTTTGATGAATTTTAGTTCCGAGACGCTACACCAAATTTGGCACTGATGCCACTATTCTTCGTGAGTATGCGGCATTATTATTTGCCGGGAGCCACATACACCACTGGACCGGTGGAGACGCATAAGTGCGTTTCCTCGGGTCAATAAAAAATAAGAAATCTGTAGTAGGGCCACAGACGGCGAACGGGGTTGTAAAGAAGGCGTTTGCCCGTATGTTAATGTCAGGCCGGGATGAAAATCAATAGCATCACACACTCTTTCCTTGGGAAAACTCTTCACTGCCAATCGTATGGGTTGTTTCAGGGAATATAAATTATGGCGGTGTTCAAAGCATATAGCATGCTAAAGTAACTAATATATATACTAATCAACTAATAATTAAACTAATATAGTAAATAATATATAACCATATGAACCGAGCGGATTAAGGTTGGGACTAGATGAAGGGTAGTCGTTAACTCTGAATAATACCGGAACATTCGTTCTGACCAGGTTTGGGTTCATCGAGCTTTATGATCTGGCCCCGATTCTCGCGGTATGGACCATACTTGAGCACAGAGCATGGTGTTATTAAGGGGCTTAACTGCCCTCTCAAGAATCATCAAGGTCATCGTCATCATCATCACCGTGATCGTCACTTGGCGAAAAGGCGAGACATCACCTCCTCGGCGACCGTCCGGCTACGTTATGTCTCCACGACGCCGTGTCTTGATGTCATGGACCGGTTTCCCATCCTGGGCCAACACGGAACGCAAGAGCACTACTAAAAAGTTGCAGATATCGCCTCCTTCGTAACCCTCTTCGCCGTTGGCGGGGGGAGGCCGCGTCGGCAGCCACCTCTCTCACCTGCTCGTCGGCTTCCTACTGGGACATGACGGTGTCGCAGAAGGAAGCCATCGCCTGGTAGGACTCGTAGCTGCCGAGCATCGCTACGATGATGCTCGACTTTGACAAAGTCTCCTTCGACAACTGATGTCAGAGATCGTGACGCAGCGTCGCTCATCTCGGTACACCTCGAGGGTGTGCTGGGCTGAGTCCACCGCCACGTCACAATCGTGACAACGAGTAGTCGGCTCCCTGCGGCCCGTCCTACACAGATACTCACCGAAGCAACCATGCCCGGTGAGCACTTGCGTCAGATGGAAGATGAGGGGTCTGCGCATACGGCGCATCCACCGCTGGAGGAATGGGTGCGAGGCAGCCGTTATATTTCTATCATACGATTGCTGTGCTAGGTCATCTCCCCACCTCTGCATTAGTGCCACATGCCATAACAGGCGGACCCGCAGGATCTCATTATGCGTGGGGTTCAGGCCGAGAACCCTCTTATTCAAGACATAGGACCAGCTCTCGGCAAGTATCTCCACTACGAGTTTCCACGGGAAATCGCCGGCTAGAACCGTAGCTGTAGCCCACGATACCGTACGGTACCCCCGAATTGACGTCACTGCGACGAATCTCTACGCAGAGCGCAGATGGGCCATATATCTCGCAGTGAGACGATCCGCTCTCGAAACCGGAGCACCGTACGTCGCCATACTCCGACAGACACCGGATTACAGCTGACTGCAGGCGGCGCTGCGCACTCCGAGATTTGGGAGGAGTCTGCACAGTCAAATATCTGGGACTATCAAGGATGAGCCCAAGATATTTGATGTGGGGGCTCAACCTGACCCTCCTCTCCGATCTCCAGAGTGGCGTCTGGTGGGGGGCCCTTGAGGCCGGTCCCGCGGAATAGAAGGGGTTCGGCCTTGTCTAGTCTGACCCGAAACCCTAACCTCTTTATGTGGTAGACCACAAGGTCAACGCCCAACTCGGCTAGCCGCATCGCCTCATTGTAGTCTCGTTCCCGGACATAGACGAGGGTGTCATCCGCGTAACAGATGACACCTTCGTCTATGCCCAAGGATTTGTGTCTTTAGTCGGAGAAGGAGGAGAGGGATGGCAGCACGTCTGCGTCTATGGCAGATACCACCAAGAGTCTCCTACTAATACAAAAAAGTCCTGCAAAACCTGCGCAAATTTTCTTTTTCCAGCGCGCGTCGTAGTTTGCTGCATAAGGGTCAACGGGTGAAAATTGACTGCTCATAATACTTTCCACAACGGAGCGAAAGTGACTTGTCTATTTTGCCTTAGACCTTTGTATAATAATTACATTTGGCAGAAAAAATAAACGAAAGTCCACAGCCAATCAGCTTACGAAGGGTGCATTTTCATGTTGAAGGCCTTAGGAAACCCCTTCAAATCACTGCATCACGGATTTGGACAGAGTATGGACACATATATTTTATAATTCGGAATAACATAGTAATTCCTTTGTATGCTGAGGCAATGGAAGGGGTATAGATTTGTCCAGGGAGAAACCGCGGCAGTATAATATACATGTTACCTATCGTATAAATCCTTTCAGTAAGGAGTTATCTATGTGTAGGTAAACCGGAATACCTGTGGCGACTACTGACGTCTATAAACATCCCCAGAGGTTATGAATATAACCGTAAACTCACAAAAATAATTTTTATACTCGTACATATGAGCGAGAGGTCTCACCCCGGCCGTACTTGACCCATTTGGCTGCAGTGCAGCAATGACACTACCTTTAAGATCTTATAATAGAATGGTGTTTGAAGTGCGAGTATCTGGAATAAACTGTACTAAAATGCACGCCTTCTTAAAACTTAGATCTTATTTAAGAATCAGGCTGTAGACTGCGTATGTGTTGAACTTTTGATGAAGTGTTGTAAATATTTCTATATAGTGCTAACCTTATTACATCCAATAATTTGTTGCCAGATGATTATAGACCGTATACCCTTACATTACCTTATATAATAATACGCACGCTTTCCTGTTGTAACATGAATCTTATCAACTTCCTGCTGTGAAGCAGTACTAAACAACGGCCAACTCACTACTCGTTAAGATTATGCTTCCTTGGATGTTATTCACACGTATAATACTTGCTGCCACAAACAAGAGGCAAATGAGGATATGCGATGTGTTTGTTTGAGTAAGGTATAAAGTGACAGGCACAGAGCGGCGGCTGGCGGGTGCCGCCTCAACTGATGAGCCACGGACCTGTCAGCGACAGCGCGCCTTGAGGACTGACCTCACAAGGGACCTGTCAACGGACTCCCAAAAAATGTTAAAACACATCCTCACAAGTTCAAAATGAATTCACAAACTAAGTAATGAGTTTTATGCATTGCAAGGAATAATATTATCATATATCTTTTGTAAATTTATATGATCAACCAAACGAGTTGCGTGGAAACACAATAAAAATCCCGATGTTTCAGATGTTTTGCAACAGTTGATATATATCCTGCAGGTATCGAAAGTTGTAAAAATTACGAGTCGGTACCTATCGAGACTGTTAATTTTGGTACATTACAATTTAGTAAACCTTTACACTTCCTATAGGTTCTTTCGTTTCTTAGCTGCTTGTAACTACTACGTTTATTTTATCATTTCCCTCAGTCGAATCTATTTGAAACTCGGTAACGTTAGTTTTGAGACACACATTGATTGAAGTTCGCTTTGCGTTGAGATATCGCAGGGGTGATTGTTGCGTTAGTACGTCTATCGCAATTCACACTCTGGTACTAAATGCCTGCACCTGGAAACGGCTGATAGAATTTATGAAGATTATAAGAACCTGAGACCATGTTATGGACAAATAATCGGAATGTGACGCTTGTAATGTTATATCATCATTATCATTACCTATCCCTGCACAGATGAACACACAGTGTGTTACAATACAGAAACTCTCTGAACCTGGTTATAAAGACGATCTATGGCCCTCTGTGAGGTATGAATGTGTGTAGTGCTAAGGTATATCGCATGAAACGCTGCGTAGTAGTCACTTTGCAGCGGTCCTATATGAGCGAGTGGTACCTCCCCGAAGTGCCTGCCCAAATAAACTGCAATGCATCAAGGCTCTTTATTTTAGAAGCGTATACCTATCAATATCAGAAAATGATAATAATTAAGCGTGTATATATTGTAGATAATAAGAAAAAATAACTTTCATAATATTTTTATAATATTTTTTTATAGTATTGCCGACTGCCGGCGCCCAGAATCATCCGTGAAGTTACTATGCCGATGCGTTGCCCTCCTTCTCCACTCCAAGAGGTCGCCGGCAACTCATAAACCGCTCGAATCCCGACACCGAAGATGTCAATTAACGCCGATATCATGAGAGCCAGAGACTTCTCCTATCGTGCCAGTCCATTTGCGCTGCAAAGCAGCTTGGCGCTACAATGAAAGTAAGAAAAAAAGTTATTTTACATGTCATGTTAAAGAGTAGCGTTGGGGCGGCTCTACTTCTCCGCGCTTACTTATGTCCGTGAGCGGATGCCGACTATTTCAAGTCTCTTGAAGTGGAAGTTATTCCTATTAACGCTAGAAGCACTTGGACCGTGCGCTGTATAGTTATGTTAGATAAAAACATTATGCCATAACCACTTTATGAACAATGAGGATTCCCGTTCTACTTTATTTTTATTTTGTATACTTTACACCTTACATTTTTTATTTTGTATACTTTACACCTTACATTTTTTAAACACCGCAGATTTTGCACTCCTTATGGAACTGACACGTTTTTCTTTACTCATTGAATATAGCACCAACATACTCGTACATAGAATGGCTTTACAATTGAGTTGCAATACAGTTTTCAGGGGCTTAACTTAAAACTGCATTGTGATATTTGGCAACTTCCTAATTCACAATTAACAATCATATATTTAATTTAATGGACACTATTCCTCATAATAAACAATAACCAGGGACAGAATTAATATAATCTATGCTACATATAACAAAACAGTAAATAAAGTTTGTATGTAAGTTTGTATGTACATTTAATATCTAAAGTAATAATAATAATGATAGGATGATGAACACAATTTGAAGAAAAAAGCAATTTTTTTTTTTAATCTCGTCAATAATTTACACACAACGGATAATTCCAAATCGAAAATCTCCCGCCATACATTTTATATTAGAGTGGAATTGAATAGAAATCAATTGAATTCAATAATTTATTTTGCAATAGTAGCTGATGTTTGAGGTGTTTCTTGGCACAACTCAGAACTGCTACGAGTAACCGATGAGGTAGGCAACAGTTGGCACATGTTACTATACCTTTAGTTAAATTTATATTACGAAAATTATCTTTCCCCTTTTTATAGTAGAGAGGGACAAACGACTAATTGGTGCCTTTTAACGACTACCGATCCCCATAGACATCCGGCTACTCACATCATCCGGAAATGCGAGAGCATACTGTAACCTTACAGAGGTCTCATGTGTGCGAGAGGTACCTCCCCAGTCGTCTCGGTCAAATTTGGTGACAAGCCTAGTGCAATTTGATGCAGCATTGCATTACCTCCTACTAAAAACATCATCATCAGCCTGTTTTCGACCATTGCTGGACAAACTCCTCCTAAGTGCACGCCTCTGAGCTCTGTTCCCAGTTATCCGTCTCCAGCCTCTGGGCACTCTGTGAGTGTAGTCTCTCCACCGAACTGAGGGAGGTTCTACGTTACGCTTGACACGGCGTACTCTCCACTCTAGAACCTTGTTACTCCATCGCCTGTCGGTTCTTAGACGGATGTGAGCAAACCACTGCCGCTTTAGTGTGGTCCCTCCGCGGACTGTCAATAACTTAATACTATAATATATTGGTCGCCACACAGCACCCAGTCGGCCAAAAGTGACAGAATACCTCTCGCTTAAATAACATCGTTATTAAATAATAAATCTCGAAATGTTTGCGAAACCAAGAAAGCTACATTAAATCCCAGACTGATGTTAAGTATAACTGGACCTGTAATTATTATTGAAGTAAATAGGAATGTCGGCTACACTTTAAATCCATTGCCAGTCGATGGACAACGCGTTCTGACTCAAGGATATAGTCTGCAGCTGCAGTTCCGTCTTGTCTTTACAATATTTACTCACTATGTTATAGTTAAGGGCCAAACGAGCAGTTGATCTGTATAAAAACTATGGGCGTCCATTAATATCCACACCAATAGATGTCGTGCAGATTGCGTCAAGGGCCAGCAAATAATTACCTATAGTTTCTTTTTATAATACTGTTGGGCAAACGAGCAATCGGAGCCCTTCAACGAGTGGGCGTCGGCCAATAAATATCAGCATTATTATGCCGATGGGTTTCCCTCCTTTTCACCTCCCCCCCATCGGTAACAGACTACTCACAAACCACACAAAACGCGGCACCGTAGGTATCACTTTACCGGGGTACCAGGTGAGGTCGATACACACGGGGACTAAATTTCAAACTCCGTGTAGGTTACAAAGAAATGAGAAATTCTACATAAATTAACTTGTATAACCGACTACATTAATTAACCTTCAAATAGGTTTTTCCGTAAAGTGTAATGGAAGTTTAATGCTTTTTAAAATAATTTCATCATATTTTGAAATCTGGGCGAACACTAATAATGCAAATGACGCTCAGAGTAAAGGGTATAGCCATTTTAGATATTGTAAGAAAATAAGTATGAATTTATGACAGCAACACGGATAAGTCACAATAAATCAGAGGGAACCACAAATAACTAATTCATGGCACCGCGCCATATGTACACGTCACCGGGAGTTTGGTTTACATAAAATTATACTAAACACCTACATACCTACACGGACAAAGCACTGTAAGCCTGGGTTGGAATGTAGTGGTTTGCGTTGACTCGCAAAAGATATTTAGAATACTCTATAAATCGGATGTTTTAGTCTAGCCGTATAATACGGGCAATACAAATATCTATTCACTCCGGTGTCGTGTGAGCGAGAGGTCAGAAGAGGAAAAGAGAGTCCGGATGGCTCAATGAGATCAAACAAAAGCAAGTATACAAAATCAAATATACGTTAAAACCTCAATGTAACTTAAAAACATACCTCATATTCTCGAAAAATCTCATTCACATCAATGAGTTTTAGTGTTAATCGTTAATAGAAATAAAGTGACGTAAAGCCCATATCACCGTTTGCGTTGAGCAAAAAGTAAGAAGAATATAACACTTCCGAACGTTTTATCTGAATAACGCTAAGGTCTCTCGCTGATTAATAATTACGTATTTTGTATGTGCGTGGCCCAATTGACGTTTTGGTTAACGATATAGGATATATGTGGAGAAGACAACCATTCGTTTTGTATCGAAGTAATATGTACTAAGATACTTTTAGTTGTTCAAAGAAATAAATTTAAACTAAGACGTTTCAAAAAAAACTTTAGTAAACGAGACATAAAGTTAAAGGGATGGCAAATGAAAAGGCAATGCTACCATTGCAGTTGCCTTTATGGAGAACTTAGACGTAATTCTTTTGTACTCATTCTCCTGGGATTCTGCACTTTTTCAATTGCTAACATTTTTCTGTGACATTTTTATTGTATACTCGTAGACTAAATCAAAAAGTAAACCTGCTTGTAATTTTCCATTCATTGTTACACTTTTTCTAATTATTTCCTTGTTGCTAATAAAATCATGGTTACCTACTGAGTACTACTGAGTGTAGTCTTGTGTAGTTCATTTACTGAGGGTCAGGATTAAGTAATAATTAACGATAGCATAGCACAAGCTATAATTAGGGGTTAATTCCTTTAACTAAACGAGAACTAACTGCTGTGTGCAAGGGTGCCCGCTCTTATGTTAGTAATTTTCCAACAATTGGAACCTTATTAGGATTGAAATGTTCAGTTGCTAGTCTTTAACGATCGAATATACTTGGCAGTTTCAAGTTCGTCCATTATTTGATTTGATTACTAATAGAATATAGACTTCTGCATTGTACAACATGTACTAACACGATTTGATTTGTACAGGTATGGAGCAATTACTTCAATGAGCGATCAGGTACAATACTACTTAGTGTCATTATAAGGCAACTCTTAAGCAATAAAGTTCATGAAATATGCATTTCTAGTTTTATTTGAAATGTACGCATATTCCCAATTGTCAAAAAATAACAATCGACCTTTGTCTGGTAGAGTTGCATACGAGAGACTTACTCGAGAGGAATCCCACGCCGCCTTATGATGGAGTGTCGCCTTCCCTGTAGTAGAATAGGAGACCCGGAGGCAGAGTTATGGTGTCCTCACCTTGTCTTTGGAATTCACACAGCCCCAGAACGTGACAACACATTTCTTCCAGTTTCACCTCCTGCTCGGTCAAGTCCTTTACCACGGAACCAATGTTGCAATTCTGACATATGATGCAGCGCTTTGGTGTCGACGCTCTCACTTGTATGTGGTACGTAGTGCATTATTACGCACCCAAAGACCAGCTTTAATTTTATTGACGAAGACCTACAGGCTATGCAGCAGTGCAGCGCTGCCAGTACTGGCCGGATTTCTGCCTGAAGATCTGGAGGTTCTTCGAGCGAGACGCGTGCAGGAGGTGTACGTGGGGCTCAATGGCAAGGAGCGCAAGGTAAAGAAATGCGCTATCGCGGACGACGTCATCTCCACTTGGCAGACACACTGGGCCGCGTGTGCCAACGCGAGGGAGCTGTACTGCTTCTTTCCAGAAGTTACAACGCGTCTGGCATATCAATGGGTGGAACCTGAGTACGTTATTTCACATACTAACAGGGCACGGATGCTTTAGAGGTCACCTGCACAGGACGGCGTTATGTGACATGCCATCATGTGATTGCGGTCCTGAAGCTGAAACCAGCGACCATATATTGTGGGAATGTGACTTGTTGAAAAGCGAGCGAAACATCATATTGGACGGCATCGAACGGAAGACAGTGGGCCCAGTCTATCATCAGGATTTGGTCACAACGAAACAGAGCTTTAGGCAATTGAAGACATACATGGCACGCAAAGAGGAGGCATCGAGATAATCAGGACTGACGAGGCTGATGACTACTTCTATCTGTGTGGTGTCAGGCCTCAGAAATGGGAGAGTGAAATAAAGAGAGGGTATTTAAATAATGTCTAGGGAGTCAAGAATTACACGTTGGGTAACAGAGCCGGTGAGCAAACCCCCGTGCATCTCCCGTGATTCGCTCCGTATACCGAAAGGTGGGTAGGAGCATGGGTGGAGGTGGGTAAGTGCACAGTCAAGTGGTTATCTATTCTACGATTCTTAGCACCCCTTGTTGCACTACTACCGTGGCCGTTACCGTGGCCAGGATGTCCTCACATATATATTATTACACATTTCGGGCCATACTTTCGTGTTCTATATCAGTACCGATATCCTAAGTCATGTAGGAGCCATCAAAGTGCGTCTTGACATCATAGAAAACCCTCAAAATTGATAAAAAAAAGTCTATGTCAATCCAACAAGATTCGGTACATGGATGTGCCAGTGGACCGTCTTCATAATAATCAGTATTGTAACATGCAAAGTAGCTTATTAAACAATTACAATTGTTATAAACATATCAGTTAGAATTTAAAAGATATACAAAACAAATGTCGAAAAACTATATCTGTGATATCTGACCAACCTGTGTATATTTAAATAAGATAAATCTAAAGTAAATTCAGTAAATAAACACTTGTTGCTGCTCTTTAAACCCAGTGCATCACAGTTCATCAGTTCCTAATATATCAGTATTCAGTATCAAGTCAATAAAGTTCTCAAAGCTATATAATGACAATTTTAGTAGATATTTAAATATATTAAGTACAACAGGGACTAGTTTTATTTTTATAACACATTTTTCTGGTTATTTGCTTTTATGTCAGAGAATACGTTCTATAAAAAAACTGGTAAATGGTGTTCCTCCTGGAAGTTGCTTTTCATAGCGCTTTCCTGCATTATTGGTTGTTTTAATAGGGTTCTTATTGTTCTGAATATAAAATTCATTTCATTAATTTTGGACTGGTAGCCCAAAGTTACCAATTGTGCTATTGATGTGTAATCAAAAAAAAATCAAAAATGCGTAAATGTTTTTTTTGTCGGAGGGTCCTACTACTGATAGGCGGCGCTTGTCCAGCCTTAACAGTTCGACTGATTACGGAAGACTATTGTCTTCTGGTTTTAGGTAGACGATAGGGGGACAGACCCCCTCCTTTCCCGCAGATGGGAAGATGCAAACCGCAATTTTTGTGGACATTACCCTATCGTGATTATTTTTGGGACCGAATAGGGGGAAGCGGTCTCCCTCCCCACGCTAGTGGGACGGCGCGCGCACGATGCCGTTTAATGTTACGGGACGTGTATAAGGATAGTTGAGCTCGTCTTTCTGTTTCGCTTGCCAAAGGCGGCCGGCCACCTCCCCCACCCTCTGACGGGTGGGGTCAATTTGCGCTTCAAATCGGCTAGAAGCCGTGATCATAATTTAGTTTTATTTTTAGAGCTCTCTAAGATCGCGTTATATTATTTCTACATTTATCTAAGCTCACGTCTTACGAATTCGAACCCGGGCTCGTTTCCGTAAGCGGTGTGTGAGTTTGTCATTCTGTCAGTCATATGTTATAGCTGTGTCACTATATGTAAGATTTCATCGCTCGACCGGTACGAGCGGTGTATATCGAATTGGTTCTAGCAGGAGAAAATGCATTTATGCACTGTCCAGCCGACCCAAGGGGGCCTGAAATGTTTGTCGGGGTCAGTTCGTGTAGCGATAGCTACTACCTACTACCGACTAAAGCCTGCTATCCGTAGGTTGGCCCTATTGACATTTTAACTGCGGATGCGTGTCTGGGTGTGTTTTTGCTTGTGTGCAAGGGCGGATTTAGCAACTGCTATGGCTATCGCGTCGTCAGCGTCGTGCAGTACGTGCTTCGGCCGACGGTAACGGTATTACGATGTTTGAACGATTAGTTTGTTTTTGTGATTAAGGTCAAAGAACTTTTGAGACAGCTCTTTGAAGTGTCCTTTTATCGATGTTAAGTGAAAGTCGCAATGTAGGTCGATGTTACGAATGTACCACGGGCATCCAGTGGCCATGCGCAAGGATCTATTCTGCATTTTCTGCAAACGTTCTAATTGGGTCGGGGCTATGTGCGCGAATGCTACACTGCAGTACGACATGATCGGTCGTATGCATGTAGCTTACAAGGTGAGCTTTTGCCTGTTCGCCATTTTGCTCTTCTTGTTAATAAGTGGATATAATTTGAAAAGGACATGCCGTGCCTTTTTCAGAACGTTATCTATGTGATTATTAAAGCTCATCGACCTATCGAGCGTGACGCCTAGATACTTTACCGTCTCTGCTCTAGGTATCTCGTTATCGTAGAGCATGATGGTGGGCATGTTTCCTCGTTTGTGGGAGGGTGGGGTACGGGAGAAGAGTATGGACTTACTCTTTTCTGCGTTTATCTCTATTCTCCATGTGTAAATGTGTTGGCGTTTTCTGTCCTTGTGTGTCACTTGTTAGGTCATGAAGTTGGGAGACTTAGCCTTTGAAAATGTTAGTGTTCAATTAGTTATGTGGAAAAAGTCTCTCTCTCACTCTTGAGTGTGAGTGTGTACCTCAGTGATGTGTTATAACTTGCCACCGTACACGTAATAATCCTGACCTAGAGCCCATCTCTTAAGATGGTCTCACAGCACTCCATATGTCATTCTAACGTGACGCATCAACACATAATTATATAACAATCATGACTTTTGTCTTTCTTTTAGTGATTGAGAGACTAACGCTCTCTCTCGCACGCTCAAACCTTTCTCACATTGTAACCATTTCTTGTTCTGTGGCCTACAATAGAGATGATGAAGGCCATCCCCCTCTTCCACGGCTCTTCTCGTAACATGTTCCTCGCATGAGTGGTCAGAGAACACACCTCTGCCGAACACTCTTTGGAGGTATAACATTTCCTGACACCACATCATTAACTCTACCATTGATTCACCAATTGTGTAAAGGTTCGTGAACCAGATGAGCAGGAACCCTCCCTTGCCTCATGGCCTTCGATAAATCATTCAATGGGTCTTTGTCGTTGTAGATAAGGTTGCAAATGGTTAATTTTATAGAGCATGACTGTACTGGCATGGGAATGAGTGGCACCGTCCGATAGTTATGTAATTTTTTCGTATAGTGCTTTTTATGCAGTGGTATCAAGAAGACGTGTCCAGTCCCCAGGCCATCTTCCAGTTGTCCAAGGTTGACTACGGAGATAATTTAAAATGTTGACTCCGGTATCTTCAGGATGCTTAAGCTCTAAAGCAAATATGGTATCTCATCCGGCTCATTTATTTTTTTTAGCTTTGAAAGAGCATAGAAGCATATCTATCTAGCTTCATATTCCAGAATTTGAGGTGATATAGTCAAGTCTACACTGAATATTATTATCGTTTCCTCTGGTCTCCTGTCGTTCCCGTACAGATACATACTTGAACATCTTCAATAACCCAGGTTATTTGTTTATGAAGCTCAAAAGTAGTGCATTTGACTTTCACGTATAGACATTTCATGTGTAAAGCATTTGCATGCATCTAGATTTTTTTGCATATGGAGGTCAGGTGATTGTAGTAATCCCTACTAATGCACAGGTTGAACCTATGATGATAGATTATGTTATCGAACTCGTTAAGAGTCACCTTTGACCGTAAGGTCCTTCCTATCTTTAATAGCGTCCCAAGTCCCTTCTAATATATACCCTGGAGCCACATAATATCAGAGCGACAGGTTACCTACCTCATATGATAGCCTGAGTCATCAACTGAGTGGCTTCCTTTTCAGGAGTTGTGTTACACTGTTGTGCATTTTGCTTCTGTGAGTCCATGCTCACATCACACCTTCATCTTTACTATGTCACCTCAATATCTAATCAAGTTGTTATTTCATTTCTTTTAACTTTAGTTAGTGTGATTTAGGTTAAGTTTATATATGAAAGATGTATGTCTGACTGATATAAGGATTTGAATGGTCTGTAGATCGAGACTCCCTAACTCCCAAACTGCTTGTCCACATTTGTCTCTAAAGGGATACTGTAATCTCGATGATAGATTACTCTATATGACAGGGTGCACCGCAAGTAGACTAGGAGTGGAGGCGCATATTTCAAGAGTTAAGTATAAAATGACAGCTTGCCCTCACACATGTGACAAAATACTACTAACTCGTACTTTACGTTACATTCAACCCCAAACAATAATAATAGTTACTTAAATTAATCTTAAATAAATATCGGGATACATGACTCCTGCAGATCCCTCTGTGCCCCAATCAACTACAATAACACCAACAGCGCCGCCCGGCGTGTCTTAGAGTAACCGATGAAGCTACACTGAACACTTCCGTGCGTGAGGACATAACAGCACCGGTAGTGAACTCGAATGCTGACGACACTCGCTTGCTGTGGCTGTCATTACTGATGAGTATCCGAAATGATAAAGAAAAACTTTAAGAATCTATTGAAAACAATTTTACTTTTCCACGCAGTTTCCTTCTACCTCGATGCATTTAGTCCAGCGCTGCTCCAATGCCGTTACACCAGTTTGAAAAAATGTTTTCTAGAGAAAAACCCCTCAAAGTACTCCTCAACGGCGACAATGACTTCATCATTTGATGAAAATCTTCGGACACCTAAACATTTCTTGAGATTCGGGAATAAGTGGAAGTCGCACGGGGCCAGATCTGAGGAATAGGGGGGATGCAGTTACAGTTCGAACCGCAATTCATGGAATTAGGCAACTGCAACCCTTGACGAGTGCACAAGTGCGTTGTCTGAATGGAATAAAACATTCCTTTTGGCTAAATGAGGACGTTTCTTCGGATTTCTACACAAAAATTTTGCAGCAAGCTTGCATAATACTCTCCATTTTGTTTCTTTCCACTTTGCAAATAGTCTACTAAAATAATCCCTGGAGCATTCCGAAAAATAGTCGCCATCACTTCGCCGGCCAAAAAAACCAGCGTTTTTGCTTTCTTCGGCGCAGGTTTTTCGCTTCATTTCCGCATCCATGACTTCCTTTGGACGGCCAGAATTCTTGGCTTCTTCGCAGCTCTGTCCCTCACGTTCAAAATCTGCTATCCAGGTATTGAATTGTACTCAACGCAGGAGTAATATTACCTAAACTACTGTCTTATTTGGCTTTAATCTGGGTTGAATTGTAAATAAGAATTTGGCGTTCTATTTTCAAAAGGATGATAGAATATAAATAAATATCGCTTCGGCCAATTATCAATCAGCCGTGTACAAACTACACGCAGCGTATTACAGTTGTGAGTACCCTTATCGGATAAGTTCACTTACAAAAATGTCGAAACCGACCCAAATAACAGCATTGTAAAAGGGACCAGTGATCTTATTAAAAGACATTCCGAATCATTGAGTCTGGATGTTAAAAACCTAATCCCTTCGTGTGCAAAGCCGCCGAAACTGTATGGGTTGCCTAAAAAACACAAGATTGTTGCTCCACTATCTCCAATAGTGAGCCAAATTTATTCACCAACTTATACATTGGCTCAATATGTGGCGAAAGTCCTATTACCACTTCGTGGACTCACTAAAGCATTTACAAGGGATTCATACCACTTTGTCCAAGAGATACAACAACTGCATCTCTATGACAATGAAATTATGATCAGTTTTGATGTACAATAACTATTAACATGCTTACCAATAGAGGAGTGCATATCAATAGTAACAGAAAAGCTGAAGGATAATAACCTACCACTGGAATATGCTGTGCTATTAAAACATTGCCTCACGTCTGCCTATACGATGTGAAATCATCAATTCTACAAACAACTAGACGGAGTAGCGATGGGTTCACCTGTATCCCCTGTAGTCGTAAATATCTTTATGGAGGAATTTTAGGAAGCTGCCCTTCGAACTTCACCTAAAACACTAACGTTCTACAAGATGTATTTTGATGATACTTTCACAATTTTACATAACGATAAAATAACCATAGTCCTTAACCATTTAAATAGTATAAATTCCAAAATACAATTTACAATGGAGTTAGAGGCAAATAATTCTTTAGCTTTCTTAGATGTTTCGATCATCCGTAATCCCAACAACACATTCAGTCATACAGTGTATAGAAAACATACCCATACTGAACGGTATCTAAAAGGCAATTCACCATCCAACACAGTTGTCTACCGTTGGTAAATCTTTGTTTCCTTTTCGTTTCACAAGGCATCCGTGAGAAGCAACACCTGCATACCGAACTTCAACATGTCAAGCAAGTTCTGTGAGACAACAAGCTTCGGGCTCCCTCCACAGAACGGGTCCCTTTCTTCTGCTCCACAGAAACCGAGTGAAACCAGCCACTATCGAGCGCTTACCTACTATATTACCATACTTAAAAGGGGTGACTGATAAAATTGGCTATATTCTCAAGCGAACTTCAATCAAAACTTATTTTAAGCTGCCATAGAAGATTAGTCAGTTCTTACCATCAGTGAAATGCCATATCCCTCTGCAATATGCATGAGTGTACAAGCTTGATTGTGACTGTGGACTCTCCTATATAGGGCAAAGTAAAAGATCTATAAAAAACGCGTTAAAGAACATATAGCCGACATGAAACACTGACGAGTTACAAAATATGCCGTCTGTGAGCGTGCTGAAGTAGGCCCCTGCCATTACATTACATTTGATAAAGCGCAAACCCTCACTAGGAAACACCGATTCCTTTCAAGGATGATCCGTGAGGCTATTGAAATTAAAAAACATCCAAATTTTAATAGACAAGATGGCTGGGTTCTTCCCTCTGCTTAGGACCCAGTGGTGAACATAATTAAATCAAAAAGTAAACATAACACCTCAAGACAGCAAGATGTAATAAGTACTGTTTGCGTTAATTGGAACAACTAAAATTATAATTCTTCGGGTACTTTTAAAAACTTGGTACAGCAGGACATCTGTCATCTCAGTCCACCCGTGACCGTGGTTGCTGTAAAGCTTCTGAAACGACGGGATACATAAATAATTTAATAAACCACGATAGTCCGCGAAAGTAATTTTATTGTAATGACTAACATTCGCGTAAACTTAAGACATCAATAATTTGTGAGGACATAACACCACCGGTAGTGAACTCGGATGATGGCGTCACTCGCTCGCTGTGCCGATCATGCGTATATAACAAAGGTACGAGGTGTATTTGAGTTATGAGATCATAACACCACCGATGGTGAACTCGGATGCTGGTAACGCTCACTCACTGTGCCGCACATGTGTATATATGAGTAGTGCGCAGCGTATGTCAGCTGTGAGGACATAGTACCATAACACCACCGGTTGCGAGCTCGGACGCTGACGACACTCGCTCGCTGTGACGCACATGTGTATATACAAATAGTGTGCGGCGTATTTCAGCTGTGAGGCGATACCACCACCGGTATTGAAATCAGACTACTTCTCTTTTACCGAGTTAAAGTTTAACTGTTAAAGAAATTTTTTTATGGCGAAAGTACTTCGAAAGGTCTGGGACGAATAAGAATACTTCTCCGTGAATATCATTACTAGAGAATTTAGGGACGAACTTATCACTTTAGTGTATTGTTCAAGATCATTTAAATATGCATATGTTCATACTTCATGTCCTATAATCAACTCGCTGGGGATATGTTGGATGAGATTGGGTGATAGAGCATAACCATGTCCTGTAGAGGAGGAGTCTCTTTTTCTAAAAAACAAAACAAAAAAAATATTGAAGTTATTCTCGAAAATGATATCTTAAAATGGGCAGAAATACGTAAAGTGCCTTTCCACATTTTTCATGTTGAGGTTCGCTGCCGAGTAGGCAACAAAAAAATACTTTATCCGAGCCACTTAATAAGCGAAAAGATAATTTTGTCCTCCGCCATCGTATAAATACTTTGAAGGATTCACAAATTACATAACTTTATAATACCGAATTGAGACATGGAACTAACTTCGGCGTAACTTCCTTAGTTAAGACGGGTACTCTTTTTTTTGGTGACGAAGGGGAATGCATTTACGCATGATACCTGGGAGCCCGGGTAGACCCCCAGACGTATGTTGGACTCGGCCATTGGGTTAGCAATACCAACTAAACCCCTACGGGAGCCTTCAGCCGCTATTAGTGGAGGGTCCCGGATCTGCAGGCAACAGGACCTCTCCAGCGACAGGCTGACCTCGGCGAAAAGGCCAGAATTCACCTCGTCGGTGACTGTCCGGCTACGCTATGACAGTCCCCACGACGCTGTGTCTTTGGAAGTGGACCGGCTTCCCATCCCGGCACGACACGAAACACAGGGCACTACTGAATGCACTGCAAATAGCGCCTCTTTCGTAACCCCATTCGTCGTCGGCGGGGGGAGGCCGCGTCGGCAGCCTCCTCTCTCACCCGCTCGT
>JAFELO010000653.1:691412-703333 GCA_017140195.1 Eumaeus atala | reverse complement strand
ACTGGGAATCTGTTTGTTATATGTCAATATAGATTGAAAGAAAAAAAATATTTTCATACCAGAATAAATTCAGTATTAAATAAAAGACTGCGTTATTTTATTTCTAATTGTATATTAATAGTCTTAGAAATGTTATAATAAATAAATGCTAAATATTTTAAACGGAAAAATCAAAATAAAAAGACGAGTTTGAGCGCATAGGGTATATTTTACGGAATTCAAAATATATTTTTGTATTTTTCTGTATTATTTTTCAAATTATATTATTAATCTTTTTTCTGTCTGGTGTATTCATATTTATTCATTATAAAGAATAAATACAATTGTTAAACATTTATTTTTGATTTATTTTATTAAATCATAATTAAACAATTCGCGACGTACTTACATGCTCAATGTACACTCCTTCTCATCAATTTATTTTATTAAATCATAATTAAACAATTCGCGACGTACTTACTTACATGCTCAATGTATACTCTTCCTCATCAATTTATTTTATTAAATCATAATTAAACAATTCGCGACGTACTTACTTACATGCTCAATGTACACTCCTCCTCATCAATTTATTTTATTAAATCATAATTAAACAATTCGCGACGTACTTACTTAAATGCTCAATGTACACTCCTCCTTATCAATTTATTTTATTAAATCATAATTAAACAATTCGCGACGTACTTACTTACATGCTCAATGTACACTCCTCCTCATCAATTTATAATTAGCAAAATATCTGCTATATGTTGATGTCTTAAACTACGTTTACGGATTTTATCGCGTTAATTAACCAGCCCGACGTTTCAGAAGGTTTACAGCAATCATAGTCCCGGATGGACTGAGATGACAGATGTCCAGATGTCATGGCCTCATAGTAGATATGACAATAATAGTTTTGTTGTAATACCTGCCATAACTTAGTGGCAGCACTGGTGGGGGGTACGAACGATTTGTTTGTCTTAGAGCCATAACGCCCTAGCGGTTTGCGGGCGGATTGCAGACGGTGCGAAAGCCCTACTAATACAGTGTTTTACACTACAGTGGCCATAATTGCTGTATTTTTCTAATGCATTATACATTACATTTTAGTAAGAAGCAGTGGCATACTACATTGCAGCGGCATTGAGCCGGCACGACCGAAGACATAACTCTCGCTCACATGATACCGCCGTTTCGTGCGGTATGTGACTAGTCGGCGGCCCATAGCACTGGAGGAGGAAATGAAACTAACGCATCGACATAGTAATTTTTTATGAGATTCACACAAGCCGCTGCCCCTACGGGTGCTAAAGTCAATAAGCAATTTGAAATTAAAATGTAAAAATGGTACCTAGGAATAGAATGTACCTGTTTCAAAATTTAAAAAAATATACATTTAATATGGCGCTCTATGGCAGAGGCTGATGTCCAATAGTGGACGTAGTCTTGCTTATGGTGACATTTGGCAATAGCCTCAGCTCATTCTTACCTTCATCTACCCTTCGGTGTTGTACATTGTCTAGAATGTTTGCACCGATTTATTCAGTTTGTTTACTCATGAATTATGTTATATAAGTTACCGTGATTTCACACGCTGGGACCACAGAATATTCACAGAACCTTCTCGAGAATCGTATCTTGATACACTTGTGCCGATGTTTTGATACCTCTTTCACTAAAGTATGGCTGTGTACAGTCCTCAGCTCCTTCAGATCTATCGCCCCTCCTAACCATCACTGAAGTCGGATAATGCCCACGTTGCACTCTGGGACGACTAGTTAGGAAGCTTCCAAAAAAAGCTTTAAGCTTTGAGAATAAATACGGTCATTATGTTTGTCAAAATGTTGCTCAATTCTGCGATCTCCTTATGCGTACCGCTTCGTTAGTTGTTTCGATTTTACCACCCTATTCATCTTTAATTGATTAGTTAAGAAATTACCAGTGCGTCTCTTATAGGCTGCAAGTCCTAAGTCATCCCTTAAAATACGCGACATAGCTCTATGTGCGATCTTCATTTCCCGAGATAAAATCTTTTGCTTTCGGACAGAATTTCTTCGAATTCTTTCCCTAACTGTTCCGACTAAATTTTTCGTACGAACACTACGTGGACGGCCAGATCTTTCTCTGTCACTAATAAAGGAAGTATTATTGTATCTATTATTTGCCCGGTACAGAAACATTTGACTAATACCAGTGTATGGAGAGTTTTCAAATTGCATTTGTCTCCATACATACTTTGTGTAATGCAATCAAGGCGATTCTGTTCTCATTACCACTTAATCTTAATGAGATGAGAAAACACAATAAAAATAACAGATTCCAAATTCAAATGTAATATTTTTTTATTTTTAATTGTAACACTGATTTATGGCCAGACTAAGTTTATATATTACTTATTATTATTTTTCTCCTTTGTTTTTCACTACGTGGTTGTATATGTATTCTTTGTAACTGTGATTTAGGTCAGGCGAAATAAAAATTTATGTCAGTGTAACTTAATTACTTGAATAAACTCTCTTATACTTTTATTTTCTAATTATGCTGTTCATGGGCATCGGCAATCGTGAAATGGCTCTGATTACACGTTTGCCCCCTATACTATAAAAAATAAAGTATAGATTTATATTTTATGCCTGTTGTTTTAAACTTGTAACTATTGTATACCTCTAATATTATTTGTTGTATTTTTTTGAGAGCTCATTTTTGTCACTCACAGAAATATTTATATTAGACATATGTTACCCGTTTTCAGTTTATCCGATATATGGTTTTGTTTTAATTACGATAAAGTTTACAAATTATAATTATGTTGTCATGCCGTCATGACCAGGGTACCAGGATCAGGAGCGGGAGCTCACATAATACTGTCGTAAAATGACAGGTATACCTTCGCGATTCGTGCGGTTCGTGAGTAGACAGTTGCCCATTGAGAAAATGGGTTTAAGGACGGTAACGCATCTGTATACAAAGATGTTTATAGGCATCGGCAGTCCACAAATGGCTTTGATTCTCGTTTGTCCCGTGAGTTTTAAAAAAAATCTTAATTTTAGAAGTGTTCATTTAAAATGATTATATGTAGTAAAGATCACCGGCTGAACCTCCGCCGCGAACGCTCAGCCGGTTATCCTCCAATTCATTAATAAAGCAATTTATTTAAAAATACACACTGCCTAAATTGAAAAATGTACATTAGCTAAATTGATTAAAAATAAAAATAATACACTTACAGTCAAAAATAATATTCATGAAAGCAAAAATATTATTTATTAACAAAACTTGTCATCGGAAGGAAAAAAGAAAAAATAGAGTAACACTTATACTTTGACTTGTTTATATAAACAAGGTAATTTATAAATCAGAAGTTCAGGAAGCAGCGTGTCCGGGTCCCACAAGAGGGTAAGCCCTCGGCTTAAGTTAGGACCGAAACTTTAACACCGATTTCCTTACCATAAAACATTTTTTCTATGTCACAAGGTAATAGCCGTCAGCGAAATAGTATATCTACTACATATATGTGACCACCGGCTGGCACAGTTGGTAACATGGCAGTTAGTCCGCTTGTTACGCCAAAGGTCGTGGGTTCGAAACCCGCCTAGGTAATGGATGTTTATATATGTATTATATGTCTATCAATAATAAAAATCTAAAATATGTAAAATTTGATAAATTTATAAAACACATTCAATATCCGTTGCCTAGTATCTGTAACAAACGTAATTACGGTACTTAGCACAGGGCTAGGCTAACGTGGTGTGATAAGTCCAGTCCACAGATATTATTATTATTATTATTATTATTATTACACATTACTATAAATACTACCTTCACATTCAAGTTAAGATATATTATCATAGCAAAATGCAAAAACAAAAAAAAAAAAAATAATACTCTTATCGTTACTGTTCGAAGGTGGTGTTCTTGACACCACCTTCGTTCTTCGCAATCGGCGTATTTGTATAAAGAGAGTAATGAATGTGGTGGAAACAAGGCAGTTATTTAAGAATCGTAATGTGTAAGGACGTGCACTCCGTTCCCTTCCTTTCCCCATTGGGTAACTGGCGTGAAGGTGTGTTGTTGTTTCACTGGTTCGTCCAGTCTACCATATTTGATATATCGGGAAAATAATAATAATAATAGTGAACAAGAAATCAGATACAGTCACGGGCACTACATAAAAAGCCTTTTACCTAGCCTTGCCTGTAGGCTAGGTATGTATACCTTTGTAAAGAATTATAATACTTTTTGGGCCACTATCAGAATATATTTACAGCGACACTTGAAATTATTTTGCGTACTAATGCTGCGGAACAGTGGGGGCAAGTTGTTCCAGCACTTCGCATCAGTATACTTAAAACCACCACGAGATGCCGCCGCACGATGCATGTGGGTATATAGTGTGTAGTGCCTGGAGCGTGTACTGTGAACAATGACAACGACTCTCATCCAGTCCTACTTGTCACGGAGGAGGACAGGCGCCCTGTGCCCAACGACACCAAAGATCACTGCGGCTAACAATATCGTGTATATTTTGAACGTTGTATTGATCTTTAAGTGCGTTGTAGTAGCGTTCGTCCTATTAAAGAATCAACATAATTGAACTTAGAGAGAGCTTGCTTGTACCGAAGGGCGGAGGCATTTGAAACCAACGGGGAGGCATTGGCGGTTAGTTTGGATGCAGTGACGGCCATTGATCGGGTTTGGCACAATACCTTTTAAGGCTTTCTACATACGGCCTTCCCGAAAATTTATACGATTGGGTCACTTTTTGACAGATGGCAGCAGAATGATTGTGAGCCTGCTCGCTCCGCACTCAAATTTATCGACGCTGGTGTTCTGACATCGAGGATTTGTTATTCAAAGTCTCGGAATGGGCCGACTAAATTTTCTCCAAAATAACCCCCCATATTACACAAATTTGTGCGTCTGCCACTAGACAGCCATTCATCTTTCTCGTTTTCAAAACACCTGCCTATCGACCTCAGCTCGTGTTGGAGTACTCGCTATCGTTCAGTTCTACAGTATTTGGAAACGAAGTAACATAGTCACTATTCATCTGCTCATTTATCCGCTATTTGACTTTAAAAAATATTGATTTTAAATTCCTTCCTACTTATTAATAATAGCCATAAACATGAACTAAAGTAACAACAGCGTTTCATAGTCTGAATCCCTTTTTTTTTGGGTGTACGCGGCGGAAATGCCGTGCCTCCGCGTCCGCTGGCAAACAGCTGGTGTGATGTCGCTCTTATTGTCAAGAAGACGATCCGGACCATTCCACTTCACAAAAGCCCAAATCTTTGTTACAAACAAACATCCGCAATAGCAGGTCCCGAATATGCGATTTAGAAATAGATCATCTAACAAATCAAGAAAAGCTTGAAGATCTCTGAGTCGTAACGGACCGAAAATATCGGAAGGGGTAGCCTGATTCCATAAATAAGTAGTGCGCGTGATACATTTTTTATTGCATATCATCATCATCACCATTATCAGCCCTTATCGGTCCACTGCTGGACGTAGGCCTCTTTCAATGAACGACAGGACGACCTATCTCCTGCTACTCGCATTCATCCCGGACCAGCTTTATTTTATATAATTGCATTTAATTAAATAAATGTCACGTAATTCAATAAATACATGTATAATCTCAGATATAATTTACTGTACAGATATAAGTTAAATAAAACAAATGTAAACATAAAACATAATCCGTAATTCTCTCAGTTAGCTCGACATAGGTAGTTTTTTGTTGTGGAGTAGTACCTACTGTTGTAAATTGTAAATTCTTCATTTTTAAAGGATTGATAGTATTGTTAGTTGATGTTAAGGTAAATACATACATATATCTATATATTTCAACATTATTATTACTCACAACTTTCGTTCATTAAATTTTCTCGCATACCTGAAAAAAGTTTATATGTGTAGAAGCTTTAACTGAACTACTTATTGCATGAACTCTGTGTAAAGATAACTTAATACCAATCTAACTACTTCAACGGACTTAATTGTGGTTTATTTAGTTGTTTAATTATTATATTTTAGTCGACCCGTGGTTACAGTTGCTGTGAAGCTTCTGAAACGTCGGGCTAGTTAAATAATTAATAAACCGCGATAAAATCAGAATAAGTAGTTCTATTGTAATAAGAAATTTACCTTTGTATAACTATTAAATTTATAACTGTCCTGGCATAGCAAGTGTACTTCGGTTCCGTAGAAGCACAAGTAGTAGTAGTTTTTGTCTTTTGGATCATTATATGCAAAAACCTCATTAATATAATCTTGACATTCTCCAGGTATTGGTCTAATTGTAGGTATGACTGATTTAGTTGTCGTGGAAGAAGTTGAAGTTGTAGTTGATGTGGTCGAATTTTTAGTTGTTGTGGCAGGAGTAGTTGTGGATGATGTGGTAGAATTTTTTGTTGTTGTGGAAGGAGTAGTTGTAGATGACGTGGTCGAATTTTTAGTTGTTGTGGAAGGAGTAGTTGTAGATGATGTGGTCGAATTTTTAGTTGTTGTCGAAGCAGTAGTAGTGGATAACGTGGTCGAATTTTTAGTTGTTGTTGAAGGAGTAGTTGTAGATGATGTGGTCGAATTTTTAGTTGTTGTGGAAGGAGTAGTAGTGGATGATGTGGTAGAATTTTTTGTTGTTGTGGACGGAGTAGTTGTAGACGATGTGGTCGAATTTTTAGTTGTTGTGGCAGGAGTAGTTGTGGATGATGTGGTCGAATTTTTAGTTGTTGTCGAAGGAGTAGTAGTGGATAACGTGGTCGAATTTTTAGTTGTTGTTGAAGGAGTAGTTGTAGATGATGTGGTAGAATTTTTAGTTGTTGTGGAAGGAGTAGTAGTGGATGACGTGGTCGAATTTTTAGTTGTTGTGGACGGAGTAGTTGTGGATGATGTGGTAGAATTTTTTGTTGTTGTGGAAGGAGTAGTTGTAGATGACGTGGTCGAATTTTTTGTTGTTGTGGAAGGAGTAGTTGTAGATGATGTAGTCGAATTTTTAGTTGTTGTCGAAGGAGTAGTAGTGGATAACGTGGTCGAATTTTTAGTTGTTGTTGAAGGAGTAGTTGTAGATGATGTGGTCGAATTTTTAGTTGTTGTGGAAGGAGTAGTAGTGGATGACGTGGTCGAATTTTTAGTTGTTGTGGACGGAGTAGTTGTGGATGATGTGGTAGAATTTTTTGTTGTTGTGGACGGAGTAGTTGTAGACGATGTGGTCGAATTTTTAGTTGTTGTGGCAGGAGTAGTTGTGGATGATGTGGTAGAATTTTTTGTTGTTGTGGAAGAAGTAGTTGTAGATGATGTGGTCGAATTTTTAGTTGTTGTGGAAGGAGTAGTTGTGGATGATGTGGTAGAATTTTTTGTTGTTGTGGAAGATGTAGTTGTAGATGATGTGGTCGAATTTGTTGTGGTAGGTGGAGTTGTAGTAGTTGTTCTTAAAGGTTTCCATGGCTGGCAATTCTGAAAAAAAATAACTATGACAACAATATCTTATTAGATTTACGTATATTTTTTTAAACAAATTCTAGTAGGGGGTACTAATTGGCATCGACTGACTTCACGTAATTTTTCAAAATAATATTGATAGATAATTTGTTGATTTTTATTTATTTTCAACATTTTAGTGCATTGTTTGCTATTTTTGTAGTCGGTTTGATATTTTTGTTCACATTTTGTTTATTATTAGTAGTAAAGGGGCAGTAAGTAGTAATCGCGTAACAAACATACTAGTCTAATTGTATCTCCTCCTTTTTTGAAGTCTTTAAAAAGGCTAACAATTTTGGTGGTAGGTATAGACCGCGGTCTGTAAGTAAAAAAATCGAGAGTCGCAATGTTGCGCGGCATGAGCATTTATTTACAGAAATGGCTTTTTAAATCAAAGGCGAGGTATAAAGCGAAGGGAATCGGGTCACTATGGCAACGCACGACTGTTAGTTCCCGTGCAGTTAATCTCCCTGTCCCTAAAAGTACTGCTTGGCTTCAATTTGAACACTGCGATATGTACATAACTACTGCATGCGAAATTATAACTCACATTTGTGTATGGATCGAAGTATAATTCAAACGGACATTTGAAAATATAAGATTTAAATAAGAAGCAGAGAATGTAACTTTTGGTATCATTTGGAACCTCAATCGCATTGTACATGTGTTGGGAGCACGGATCATCTGCCAATGACATCGTGCACAGTAACAGCAAACATACCAATATCTCTGAGAAATAAAAGAATCGTTTTAAATATAATGATGTTGTACTTATTATATGAAGTCCTTACATATGAAATTCGCGTTTTTCGTAGTGGCCACATTAATCACGGATTTCTCCTCTTTGGTAAGGAATTCCAAATACAAATTTGTACAGCGATTTACATTTAATCATGTATTTATGCTTCGATGACCGCCATTGATTTGTTTTTTTCCTCTATTTTTTTTTGCATGCGTCACTCATTTTACAAAGTGGAAAACTTAAAATATCGCATTATCTGGATCTAGTGCTGCGGAAACTACTCGAAGAGGGCGATAGATGTGAATGGCGGTCGTGTTGCAAAAGAAAACATAGTTCGTGCTTGGTTCAAATGTTTTCGTGCTGGAAATTTCGACCTGAAGAGCAAGCCTAGTTGATGGACTGAGACCCAAGTTGATAATTAAGAGTTGAAGGCTATTGTGGAAGCCGATCCATTGCAAACCTCGTCCGAGTTCGCTGCAGGCTGCGATGTTAGTGATAAAACTGTTTTAATATTCTTGAAGCAAGTTGGGAAGATTAAAAAGCTTGAAAGGTGGGTACTTCACGAATGAAGCAAACCGGCAAACACTCGTCGACTGCTGCGTTACATTACTAAACCGGCACAATAATGAAGGCATTTTAAACCGAATCATTAGCTGTGATGAACAAAGGTTGGATCCTGACCAGCCTGCCAAATCCTGCTCCAAGCAAAAATTAACGACAAAAAGGTTCTTGTAAGCGTTTGGTGGACTAGTGCCGGTATTGTTCATTACAGTTTTCTCAAATCTGACCAGACTATTGTCAGCAATTGCAAACCATGATGGAAAATCTAGCGGCTGAACAGCCTTTTTTTTGGCGACCAAGGGGAATGCATCTACGCATGATACCTGGGAGCCCGGGTAGACCCCCAGGCCTATGTTGGACTCGGCAATTGGGTAACAATACCAACTAAACCACTACGAGAGCCTTCAGCCGCTATTAGTGGAGGGTCCCGGATCTGCAGGCAACAGGACCCCTCCAGCGACAGGCTGGCCTCGGCGAAAAGGCCAGACTTCACCTCCTCGGCGACTGTCCGGTAACGCTATGACCAGTCCCCACGATGCTGTGTCTTGATGAAGTGGTCCGAGTTCCTATCCCGGCCCGACACGAAACACAGGGGCACTACTGAAGGAGCTGCAGAAAGCGCCTCCTTCGTACCCCCATTCGTCATCGGCGGGGGGAGGCCGCGTCGGCAGCTCTCGCGTCGGCAGGTCTGGCAGAAGGAAAAAGGTCCTGGTAGGACTCGTCGCTGCCGAGCATCGCTACGATGATGCTCGACTTTGACAAGTCCCCTCCGACAATTAATGTCAGATCGACGCAGCGCCGCCCATTTCGAGCACACTGCGAGCATGCGCTGGGCCGAGTCCACCGCCGCGTGACAATCGTGACAACGAGTCATCGGCTCCCTGTGGGCCGTCCTACACAACTACTCACCAAAGCAACCATGTCCGGTGAGCACCTGCGTCAGACGGAAGGTGAGCGATTTGCGCCTACGGCGCATCCATTACCCTAGGACCGGGCGCAAGGCAGCTGTTATCTCTCTACCGTACGGCTGCCTTACCAGGTCCTCCCCCCTACCTCTGCATTAACGCCACATGCTCTAGCCGGCGGACCCGCAGCATCTCATCATGCGTGGGGCTCAGGCCGAGAGCCCTCCTAACCGAGACATAGGAGCAGCTCTCGGCAAGAACCTTCACCCCAAGTTACTACGGGGGAACGCCGGCTAGGGCTGTAGCTGCAACCCACGATACCGTATGGTACCCCTGAATCGACCTCACTGCGACGACCCTCTGCGCCGAGCGCAGATGGGCGTTATTTCTCGTAGTGAGGTGATCCGCCCAAACCGGAGCACCGTACGTCGCCATATTCCGACAGACACCGGAGTACAGCTGCCTGCAGGCGGCGCTGGATTCTCCGAGGTTCGGGAGCAGTCTACCGAGCGCACTCGCCGCCTTCACGACCTTCGGTCCCACCATAGCGAAGTGTGGGCCGAAGGTCCACCTTCCGTCAAGGATGATCCCCAGATATTTGATGTGGGGGCTCAACCCTACCCTTTCCTCACCGATCTGCAGAGCGGCCCCCGGTGGGGCCTCTTGCAGCCGGCCCGCGGAAGAGAAGGGCTTCGGAATTTTCCAGTCTAACGTCTTTATGCGGCTGATCACGAGGTCTACGCCCACCTTCGGCTAGCCGCGCCGTCTCCTTGTAGTGTTGTCCCCGGGCATAGACGAGGAAGTTATGCGTAGTAGATGACACCCATCCCGGGGAGGAGACGGCCCCGCAGGACCCAGTCGTAGCCGACGAACCACAGGATCGGTCCAAGCACGGAACCCTGCGGGACACCACACCCGACTCGCCACAACTCGACGGATCCCGCCCGGTTCTCAAGGGTCACTCTGCGACTGGAGAGATACGCATCCAATAGCCTCACGAGATAGGGACCACCTTAAAGAAGACCAGTGCCTCCCGTATCACGCTGTGCGGGAGACTATAGAATGCATTCGCGATGTCCAAGGAGAGCGCGACCACCACCTCACTGCTTTGTTCCGCCTCACCCGTCACCGCCCGAAGGCGCTTGAGGGCATCGATCGTCGAAGGCGTCGACCGGTGTGCTCGGAACACGAACTGCGACTCAGGGCGTCCGGTGCTCTCCTCCAGATGCAGAACGAGACGGTAGGCCAATCCGTTCTAAAGCCTTCCCGGCCGAGACCATGGCCCGCACTGTCTTTGGAGGCAGGCAGAGCCGACCTTCTTTCCATGTCCCCGGGAACTGACCAGATGTCAAAAATTTCCCGGAGGCTATCCCCAAGGTGTACAAGAGAGATCGCCAATACTCGGGAGTATGCACCCCGTCTCGACCCGGTGCCCTCTTTTTACTCTGGAGGCGAGTCAGAATCGCCTTCATTTCAGCCTCCATGACGGGTGGCGGAACACCCTCCTCCTCGTCCGACGTCTGCCGAGCCATCCTGCGGAGCATGAGGCCCACGGGTGTGTCGGGGAACAATTCCCGACGATCTTCCCCTGCTCGCGCGTCGCTGTCCTTAGCGCCTGTCGCTAGGGCGAACTCTTCGCGGACGGCATGGCCGCTCTGCATACCGCAAGTAAATGTTTCACAGAGCCGACTAGCCGCCTCGTCCACCCCTAACTCCGACAGCGGCGGTAGGCTCCAACGGCCGACGATGGCGAGCTTCTCTGCCAGCTCCCGGTTGAGCCTAGTGAGTTCCCAATGCGACAACCGGCTCTGCCGCCTAGACGACGACGACGTTGACTTCGGACGAACGGAGGCCGGGGATACCCCGAATCGTATGTAGCGGTGGTCCGAGAGTGTCTCCACCTAGCGGCTGAACAACCTAGGCTAGTCATTCATTCCATGCCATTACTTCTTCACGACAACGCTAGAACACACCCTGCACGACAGACGGCTACCAAATTAAAAGAGTATCCGTTGGAAGGTCTAAGACATCCTCCGTACTCCCCGGACCTTGCTCCAACAGATTACCATTTTTTTTTCGAAGCTTGGATAAATTCTTGCAAGGAAGAAAAAATTCAACTCCGATGGGGCAGTACTAATCGCCTTCAAAGATTTTATTCATTCCCGTCCGACTGGTTTTTTTAAGGGAACAATGAACTACCTATGAGATGGCAAAAGTGCATAGAAAATAATGGTTCGCAATTT
>JAFELO010000653.1:673432-691209 GCA_017140195.1 Eumaeus atala | reverse complement strand
TCCACTGCTGGGATGGGGCTCTCTCAATGAACGAATAGATATACGTTATCTACTTACTATAATGGTATTGAAATTTCAGTGAAACAATTGTGTGTGGAAATTAGTTGCTACGCATCCCCTGGACATACACATAGGACTGAAATTCAATGTTAGAAAAGCTTAATATCGATAAGGATCCTAGGCACTCAACATCTGCCTACGGATAATACTTAATAATATTTTTGGCCACATAACGCACAAACCAGGTCCCGACCTCCAGAAACTGATCGTTACAGGTAAGTAAATGACAAAAGGCCAAGAGGGCGTAGTCCCATGCGCTGGTTAGAACCGATCCGCACCACTTTCAATATAAAAGTATCTCGAATACACGTAACAAAAATAAGTGGGGGAATATCACCCGAGAGGTCTATGATTGATGGACATGATCCTCCACCATTGCAGGATGATGCAAAGAATGAGAGAGAGAAGCAAATCTGATACTTTTACCTATCTCCAAAATGAACAATTTGTCTATGCTCAAAAGCAATAAATAATTATATCTCACCCATCTTACGAGCTGTTAATGCCTGCAACTCCTGCGCACTATCCAAAGGAATTTATTAAGCGTGCTACCTTTGTAATAAGACTGCTGATTAATAAGCGAGCCAAATGGATTCATTCTACAGCTAAAATAAATTCTCTATAATAAAAGTAACTGGTTCTGTTTTTGAAATTGCTTTATAAAGGTTTGGTTACGACAATGCAACCAATACGTCGGGATTCTCAAATATTTAAATGGAATTAAAAAAATTATCGACTGCCGTTTTCGCATTTGGTGCAGTGATCCATTAGGGGCCCTCATCCCTCCGGGTGGTCTCAAATCTTAGGTCGTAAGTATGATTATGGACGTCTTTATAGTCCCAAAGTGGACTGTTGGTTTGTCACCCGCAGAAAAAAAAGCCTAATAAGTACGAGGTGTGTTCAGAAAGTTTCGTAAATTTTGAATTTTCGTATTTCGATTTTTTGTGGAGTTATGTTGGTACATATATCTCTCACTTATGATTACAAGTTCGGCCATTTTGAATGTTAAGTTAAATGTCGACAACTGCTTTGCTGTTTGTTTTGTTAAAGACGAACCAAAACATGTGCAATGTGCATGTGTTGTTTCGTCTTCGATTATTACCTATTTTAAAATTTGGAGCAAAGAATCTGTCTGGTGTGAAAAACGAAATTAAATGTACGGATGCATTCCGAATATTGACTGTGGCGTACGGAGCAGCTACTTTGGATAAAAGCAACGTTTATCGGTGGTACAAAATGTTTTCAGGAGGCCGAGACGATGTGAACGACGAAGAGCGTGCCGGAGAATGAAATGGTAGAAGAAAATGGTACTGGCCAATCGTCGCATCACCATTTGAGTAATTACCTAGGACCAAGGCATATCGATTGGCTCGTACTATTAAATTTTAATCCTTAATTTGTGCATGAGACGGTCGCCGCAAAATTCTTACCAAAATTGCTCAATTTCGATCGCTGCTTGTACGCGACATCTTGGCCAAAAACAATATACTAATGATACTGCGGCCACCTTATTCCCCAGGTCTGGCACCCTGCGACTTTTTCATGTTCCTGAAACTGAAGAGGAAATGACGACACTACGCCACGGTTCACGCGATAAAGACGGTATCGAAGGAGGAGTTGAACAGGATACAAAAAAATATATTTCCGAAGTGCTTCGAACATTGGAAAAAAACGTTGCCAAAAGTGTATAATATTTCAGGGGATTACTTTGAAGGAGACATAAGTGTTATTCGCGAATAAATAAATAATTTTTGAAATTACACCAAATTGGCGATACTTTTTGAACTACGTTTGAACACACGACGTAACAATAATATAGCCAAATAGTGCCTTCTCTTAAATATGGAGTTGCAAAAGTAGGCTTCAGGATTTCATTCATTTCAGCTGATTTTCCAAATATTTATTATTATAATATGTATCCGTGGAAAAGTGGGTACATATCCCTTCCAAATATATGATGCATGGAAGTATGCGTGCCTACTGTAAAATTATAAGTCATGTGCGATCTTTTAGACTCATGAGTCATAAAGATCAGATGAATTTTGGCCACAGCGGCCCTCTATAGGGCCTAGCCAGCTGCGCAGGTATATTATTTATTGATTGATATACATTGGTAGTGAACTCCAAAAGAATAACCTATAAGAATTTTAGATGAATATATAGAGTAGTTTAAACACCAACAAGATAGCGAACTATTAGTAAGAGCCATGCCGCATTACGGCTAAACTGGGCCAGTACAACAAATAAATATAATATATACATAACATTTAATCACTTGCATATTCCCATACCCCTTTTCTCGCGTGGATACGAATTTACGCGCCTTCACCAGCCCCGTGTGGGGTCCAGTGGTGTGTGGGGCTCGCGGCACATTGTAGTGCCTAGTACCACGAGTGCATACCAAAAATCACCACAAATGCCATCAGTGCCGCCTTAGGTGGGGTGCCCCGGAAAAAAAAGGATCTGATGATTTCAGAGCACCTCGACGGCTAGTCAGTCCTCCCTAAGGGACCGACGCCGCCTCCACAGAAGAGTTGTCCCGCACCATAGGATAACCCCACGAACTTTGGGACAGTGCAATAGGGTGAGGTTCCCATCCTCGCCCTTGCCCCGTGCCCAAAAGCGCCTCCTCCTGTTGCTCTTATGTTCCCTCTTCTTATAAGAGGGGTAAACATAGAAGCACCCACGGCAAAGTTTGCACGGTATATTCCTACACCGTTCTTTTCGCGTGGATACGCATTTACGCGCCTTCGCCCTGTAAGGGGTTCCGGGACTACCCACAAAAACCACCGCGAGTGCCATCAATAGCGCCCCTGGTGAGGTGCCCCGGGACAACAGATCATCAGGGCACCTCGATGGCTAGTCAGCCCCGTAAGGGACCGGCTCCACCTCCACAGATGAGGTTGCCCCGTACTACAGGACAACCCCACCGACTTTGGGACAGTGTAATGGGGTGAAGTTCCCATCCTCCCCCCACTGCATTGTGAGCAAAAGTGCCACCTCTTGTTGCTCCTTGGTTCCTTTTTTTATAAGAGGGGTACTGAGAGCGCTTCCTCCTCCTGATCTTAAGCCCCCTCTTCTTATAAGAGGGGGCTTAAGATCAGGACCCTCGGTTCACTTGGCTTCGCCTGGGCTCACCCCAGTCTACTAAGCCCCACCGTCGCCACAAGGCTTGAAAAATGGTGGTTCCTATACCTTTTGTTTTTTTTGACGCGGGGAAACGCATTTACGCGTCTTCACATGTCCTGGGTGGGGTTCAGTGATGTGTGGGACTGGCGGCACATGATAGTGCCGAGTACCTACAAAAACCACCGTCAGTGCCATCAGTGCTGCCCGTGGTGAGGTGCCTCGGAACAACAATCATCAGGGCACCGCGACGGCTAGTCAGCCCCTAAGGGACCAACTCCACCTCCACAGATGGGGTTGCCCAGCACTACATGACAAACCCGACTTTGGGACAGTGCAATGGGGTGAGGTTCCCATCTTCGCCCCTTGCCTTGTGCGCAAAAGCGCCAACTCCTGATGCTCTTAGGTCTCCTCTTCTTATAGCAGGGGTACCGAGAGCGATTCCTACTCCTGATCCTTAAGCCCCCTTTTCTTATAAGAGGGATGCAAAGATCCCCCACGGTTCAATTGGCTTCGCCTGGGTTTCACCCCAGGCTACTAAGCCCCACCGCCACGACAAGGCTTGTACCATGGTGGGGTAGTTCCTATTCCTGTCTAACCGTCAATAACTACATACACGAATAATATGTCTGTCCATGTATTATTTTATAATTGCGTTTAATAATGCGTGGTAAATTATTATAGTGTAAAATATTGAGATATCGACGGATCGAACATACTTAATCATAACGATTGTTAACGAGCTCGAGGAAGCGGAAACTACAACTACGTACTACGTCGGTGGGACGCAGTTACACGTGCAATTGACTGCACGTATCTAATTCATTTACGTTGTACGAGGGTGGGTTGAAAACTATTCGACCTAACCAAGATAACAAACACATACTAAATCAGTTATATTTTTATTCTTCTACATAATCATCATCAAGTTCGATGCACTTTACCCATCTCGCAGTTAAAGCATTTAGACCGTTGAAAAAAAAGTTTCTTCCTTAGAGTCAAAGTATGTATCTACTGCTGTTTTGATCTCGTCGCTTGCCTAAAATCTTTGACCTCCGGAGTGCTTTTTTAGGTTAGGGCACAGAAAGAAGTCTGACGGTGCCAGATCAGGTGAATAAGGCGGATGAGGTAATGGTTCAGAGCCACAATTGTGGATTTCAGCCATTGATTGCACAGTCGTGTGAACACGAGCCTTATCTTGATGAGACAGGACTTTTCTTCTGAGCATTCGTGGAGGCTTTTCTTTTATTTCGTCTCGTAAACGACGTAGTAAGGCGCAGTAGTAATCAGAGTTTATAGTCAGACCCCTTTCAAGATAATCAATCATAATTGTGATTATGATTGATTATTTACGAGTCCCAGAATACTGGAGCCATTACCTTATTTGCTGACAAAATCGCCTTAGCCTTTTTAGGGGATGGTGGACCAGGTCTTCTGAACTATTTCGATTCGTGTTCTGTTTCTGAACTACAGTAATGAACCCATGTTCCCACCATTCACGAGAAATAGTCAATTGCGTCCTTTTTTGTTCAAATGAAAGCAGTCGCGGAACCCACTAAACTAAACTAAACTAAATATTTAGGGTTTGTATTTTGTATCCACTTATACCGGTGTAAATATAAGTTCGATTGGTAACGAATACCATACAAGTGGTGTCCACGTATCTCACACACCTTCATAATGTTACATATAGGCAGGCATGTGTTATCAGATGTTATAATTCTATGACAGCGCGTTGTCATCTCCTAAATGGCTGAACCGATCAATTTTCAATTTCGTGGGTACATTTTAATGGATTCTTGAATGTATTGGGATCTCAATTATTATCCACCATGTTGTCTTGATGTTAAGCTATTTCAGGCAGTCTGCCGGGTCTGCTAGCCACAAGATACATATATATTTCTATATGCGTGTTTGCTAATTCCTAACTACTTGGACCGATTTGATTTAAATTCCTTCGGTACGTTTCAAGGTATTCGTGGATGGTTTGAGAATACAATTTGACCCCGTAAGTGGCGCTGCTATCGGTATTTCACTGATCTTCGCATGTATTATTCATAGTTTTTGTTTTTTCTTTTGAGAATCGACTTAATGCGTGCGGTTTTCATTAAATCATCTCTCTGACATAAAAGAAGAGTAGTACACATTATAATAACCGCTATTATCGAGAAAGCGTAAAGCTTTAGGCGATTACGTCTTATCTTTAATCCAGAATTACGTGATCAGATCTTGTTAGGGCTTGCTACTTTAATATGATAAATACTTGAAGCCTAACTGATGTACAGAGTCAAAATAAGTTGGAAAGTGCTCATGAGATCATTGTATTGGAACCACATCACGAGAGGCTAAGATAAATTTGTCAATTATGGTCTGACGATGGAGCTGGAATGTGGTCATAGGAATACACTCCAGTCGCGTGTCTGAGCTCACATACAGTTTAATATTTTTTATATTTTACACATATTTATTAAATATACTTATTTTTTCACCTTTTGTAGGCCAAACGCATCGGCGCATCCTCTACGCCAGGCCACAAATTCAGTGAAAATACCTACACAAAAATTGAGATCTTAACACCTCTATCGATATAAGTTACCGAGAGCCAAATCATTACATTTAATTACATGTTATTTTAAATTGTTACTCATTTCATTATTATTTTATATTATTTGACCCTATTTTATATTATGCTATAATTAAACCAGTAACAAGACTCTAAACAATCTAAATTTAATTAACAATCTAAATTATAAATAAACAGATATAAGTACTACACGCTCATTAACCAAATAATGATAAGGTAACATCACTAATTTCATGTTGTCATTTTATATTGTTATTTGGCGTCATCCACTGTTCCACCATCCACCAGACAGGATTCTGGCGTTGCTGGCACACGACTTTTAACAACTTCCTCGATGGGAGGATGTGATAGTGTGGGACATAGTAAATAATGATCATACATAAGAAAAATCTATGTTTTTATAGTAACAGTTAATCCGATTCTACATAACTTGGTAAACTAATGCCATGTAAGTCCATTTCTTCACGTATTTTTCTTATACAATTTAGTATATTTACATACGTCACCGACTGTTTTTCTTCTGGAACTCGATCCAATTCAAGTGCAACCAGTCTTGCGAACGCTGCAATTCGCGGGTCGCGAGATCCTGCTTCGTCAGAAAAATCCAAGGGCGGTAAAATTAATACGTCACATTTTATTTCATTCTTGTCCCATATACTACGTTGATATTTAATAAAACTTGCTAGAGCTCCTGCAGAAACTTGGGTTCCTTTTATTGTATAAAATACTTGGCGAGGAAGGTCCGGCTATATCCTCAGAAGACAGTATAATTATAAGTATCATTAAAACTGAAAATTGTAATTACGAGAACTGCCCGATATGACATACTCTACTACGATGAAAACTTTCCTACTACCTGTTCATTATTTTTAGTGATGACAACGAAAACGATAAAATAATGAACGAAGGAAGTGATTATGCAATATAAATCATTCAATTAATCAGTTTGCCCTCATCGTTTTGGCAAACTTTTGTGCCTGCCGGCTAAGGCGAACATATAGGGTTTAAAAGTTTGTTTAGTGTGTATGTTTAGTCACCATCCACGTCTGAAAACGACGTGTTAGGTTTTGTTGTAGTTTTTTATTTATAAATTTAGGGTATTGTAGCTTTTTATTTATAAAGACATCTTTTGAATCAATCTATTTGACTGCTAGTCATTTTTAATTAAATTTACACATCTAATATTAACTCAGTCATACACTCAACGTAAGTCACTAGCTATCTCTCGTAACGCTAACGACATCACCGCTTGTCCTATGTTACGGATTGTGGCGTAACAGTGTACTGTCAAGTGTACTTTTCATGGGGGTGTGTGGGAGTAGGCTATAAACTATCGATCTATGGTTATCAGTTATGATCTTTTACACAATTTGATAAATATTGTGCATTAGGAATATTCCGATACGAATGGTTATCACTAAAAATAAAACATTTAATAAATTTGAAACATAAGTCACTACCTACCCATCACTAGCTGTCTCTACACGACTGTGGCGTGGGGAAGAACACTTTTTTCCGGATTTACAGTAACTATTTTTGATGATGATTTCTTTCTAGGGAAAAGAAAGTATAGAATAATTATTACGCTAGTTTATAATATTTTATTGTAGTTTTAAATAGGAGGAAAGAAAAACTCTGAAAATCTTATTTATTTTGAACTTAAAATATACCGTTTTTTGTCGGCTATAGACGACGGTGGCGCACCGGGCACGATTTCGTTTGTCGGGTATACCCGACCGTAACGTTCAAAAGATTAAGGCTTCTTATTAATTTTCTACTTTCTTTTTGTATTTTTATAGTTCTTTATTAATTTTCTATATTTAAGAATTATTTATGAATCTAGACTAGACTAGCGGACCCGACAGACTTTGTCACGCCAGGAGTCCCGGCGTAACATCTAGACAACAGCGCCATCCAGGAATCCATTGAAACCCACAAAATCTCAACCGAATCAGTCCGGCCATTTCGTAGGTCACAACCATGAGCACGGAAATATTGTTGATTTCATACAAAACTGTCAGCCTAAACCGTCCGTGATACACATACATAAACAAATTTTTTGAAAAGTCAACCTTACGCACATACTTTCAAGTTGTTCCTACAATGTGGATAAATTGACAATTGCACATCTTCTATAACGTCCGTATAGAAGATGTGCAATTGATGTGTTTTGAGAAGACTGTGTATCTTGGTATTTTTGTAAATCAATTTTTAATTAAGACGATCTCCGTACAGTAGCTGGTCCGGGAGGGATGCGAGTAACAGGAGCTCGACCGTCTTGGCATGAAAGAGGCCTGTCCTGCAGAACCGATAAGAGCTGATAATGATAATCATCATTATCATTATTAGAATCATATATATATATACATATATATATATATATATTAGAATAGTGGCTTTGGCGGTCAACAGGTAGTCTTTAGTAAGTGGTAGTGCCATGCATTGTGCATGACACTACATCCTCCTATGCAACGCAATTGGGTCGGCACGACCGGGGAGGTACCTCTTGCTCACTTGATGCCGACGTAAAGTGACACCTACGGTGTCGCGCGGTTTGACCTATGATGAAACAATAAAGATGTATGAAGTGTATGTTAATATAAGAAACAAATGAAACTACGTTATTGCTCTTTGCAATGAAAATATAGTTTATTGTTAAAAGTAATAATTGATTTATTGCTTCTATAAAACATTTTCCTGACGTTACGGTCGCCCTTCAGCGGCCAAAGGGAAGTCTTCATCAATCAACGTCATCTACATCACTAGCATCCTCGTCATCATCTGTTCGTCTCAATTTCTGCTCCAATTCCTTAGCTGGATTGAACACTCCTCCGGTCTGGGTGTTACAAATAAAACATCTTGTCGATTTTTTGTAATTTTCCAAAGCGCATTTCTCACAAAAGTAATGTTTACACCTGAAATATGAAAAGAAAAGACGGTTTTTGCTCATTCTTATAAGGATGATGAGTTTCCAGTCGTCGTAAGACATGGAGTATCCTAAAATAAAATGAGGTGTCACGTAGAGATTTTTTTATACTATAGGGTAACAAAAACACCCGCATAATTGTTATGCAGATGTGCTCCCCTCATTTCCTCCTAATGGGCCACTCCTAATCGCGACATCATAAAAACTGTGTTTCCTGGTCCCAAGACCGTACGGATGCCAAGGCTAACAAATTAAGAAGTAATAGATTTATTAACACAAGTAGAAGAATGCTGGCTCTGACGATGATATCGCTATATGTACGTTACTACATTAGGAGTTTGTTTGAGATGCTGTTTGTCTCGTCAGTGCGGTCAAATCTGTGCTATTAAATAAAAAAAATGTACATGTTAGTACATTTTTTTTATTTCTTATATACTTTCATTTCTTAGTTCATGCTGACGAGTAATTGCTCATTTTTGTTTTTTTCTTTACTATTATTATCTTCGCCCCTCACCTCTCTAACGAGGGGATGCTCACGCGCGACTGCTTAAGAAATTGGACGATGTAGGCAATTTGATTGTAAATGTCTTTTGATAACTGTTGATTTGACCTGTAGATGACCACAAACATCCACGCAAAACAGTGGTAATGCTGAGGCGTTGCTCTCCCCTCTTTACTGCATCCCCATGGGCCACTTGGACTCATACAAAAATGCAACAACTTAATATCCAGATTTTCCCGCCTCATTCCGGTCGTGCAAACTCAAGCTAGCGATTACTTTGGTTATGACTAATAATAATTTAAGACACTAACTGTCATCCGAAGTAAAATATTTTCAATCGATTATGCTGCATGTTTTTTTTGAGTGTGTGTTGGAACACTTCCGGGCGTTTCATGTGTGATCAAATAATGGAAGCAGTGTATATTCGAAACCTTAAGAATAATTTATCTAAAAGAGCTACTTTCAAAAACGTCCGCTAGGGGCGTTAATGCTCAGTTTTTAATGGCACGTTTTTCATTTTTTTACAAACATTACTTATAAGACACATTTTCATCCTACATGGATTTAAAAGTGTATAAAAACGAAACTTATAAATATATCTTAGTTTAGAATCTCTTAACTTAAATATTCCTTTCTAAACGACGGATTTTTTTCACCAAAGAAATAAAAATAACATTACCTCGCTTATCAATTTCTGATCAAGTTAATTTTATTTTGACCGTTCACCAGGTGGGAAGACGATCTCCGTGCAGTAGTCGATCCGAGCCGATCTCGGGATGGATGCGAGTAGCAGGAGATCGGTCGTCTTGGCGTTCCTTTAGTGAGGTCTGTGTACAGCAGTGGACCGATAGGGGCCGATAATGATGATGATGGAATTTTATTTTAGAAGAAACTATGACTTCTCGGTTTACTTGATATTTGTATAACAATAAAAAACTATCATATACTAATAATTTAGTATTTTTTATGTTCTAGGAGGTTTGCCAGAAGCGTGCTCGTCGGAACCCTGGCCAGTCCACCAGGACTGCATTTCTGGCCCGAAGTCGTACCGCAGCACGGGTTATGGCGTCACATGTAGGCGACGCGTACCGATCCATCCCCGTCTGTTCGAAAAATGGTAAATGGGGGCCGCAGCCCATCACGCCATACCCGAGTCGGCGAACCGTGGGGACCGTGAGGTGTGGAGTGCCAGATAGGCACGTGGAATATGAGGGGTGGGTTGGAAGATTAGATAAATGAATTGATAGATGTAATGAACGAGAGATGTTTGGATGTTTTATGTGTAACAGAGACTAAGCGTAAGGGTAGTGAAACCACTGATCTCCCCGGTGGCGCGATGGCCTTGCGGTCTTAAGTTCCACATAGCGATTACACTAGCGTCGTAGCGGGTATTCTTCTATTCCCACGCTTAGTCCCCGGTGTGGACGATTATGGTATGGTCAGCTCAATACTCATCTGTGTCCGCATCAAGCGGGACTCGCGAGAATTTTTATGGTTGCATTATATGTTCGTCTAACCCGTGACCTAGAAAAGTTTTGGGATTCCGTAAGCGATGTTCAGGACTTGGTAGATGCTAATCAAAGAGTTATGATGTGTGTAATTTCAATGGATGGGTTGGGACCAGGCGGCCAGGTTTTTATGCCTTGTTAGGACCGTATGATGATAGAAGAGCGAATGATGGTATGGTAGGCACATCGTCGATTTATGTGTGGAAAGAAATCTCCTTATGGCTAACATAGTATTCCCTCACAAGGACATAAATTTATGTACATGTAGGAGGACTGACCAAAAGAGTGTGATAGATCGGATTCAGATTGATAGTAGGCTCCGTAAACGTTTTATCGATACGCGCTCCTTCAGAGGTCAAACGTTCATGTCTGCGAACGAAGGATTGTATGAATAATACGAAGAGAAAAATGTATCGTCGTTGTAGTAGAAATGCCACTAAAAACATAGTGAAGGAAAAGCAGGTAAGAATACAGCTGAAAGCGTAGAAGAGGCTGGAGAATAACTTTATTAAATAACACTTTCATTAATACGTGGAATTTCAAAACGCTCTCCATTTCTTACCTAGTTACAATCGGATCTGTGAAACTGTTTCTGCATATGAAGCACTTGAAAGGTAACTCGTCATCGCTGTGTATCTCATAATCAGAATCACCCCCTTCTTGAGCCTTCACCTCCTCCCGCTCCAGCTGCCAGCCGTGCTTGTAATCAGAGCGGTCGTGGAGGAACTTACAAGAGTCTGGAACAAAGCTTTTCTGGTTAATTTTTGCTCACAGTACATACATACTATTGCACATGCTATTATTACAAGTTCTAGGACAGATAAGAAAAGTTTATTTATTCATTTCTTGGAAAGTTTCAGTAATATGTTTTAATTACAATAATATAAAATTGAAAATTATATTCACCCTATAGAAGAACAGAGTAACATTTAGTGATTAGAATAATGTATCTTCTTGTTTTTAAGCAGGTCAGCTTGGCCATGGTGCCTTGCTCGCATAACAATGGTATGATCTTATCTCTCCAAATCATGTGTGGGTGTAAGAAATCTTCCACAGATCTATACTGTTGATTATATGACTATTTATTACAAATTCCCAGTAGTTGTAACATTATTGTGTAACACTTATGATAATGTGAAAGAATTACATCTATCAGTCCACTCAATTAAGCTTGACTTACTTTCTAAGTTTACACACACTTGAGCTAAACTTATGTACACAGATAAATATAATCTCCAAAGCTACACATTAAATAATAGGTGTGTAATCCATTTACCTCCAAAACCGCAGAAACCGGTTTCCTTGTAATCTTTACAGATGTCAGGTTGATAGTCCCACCTGGAAAATAGAAATATTTTTATCCTATCTCTACATGGCCATTAGTATTGTGTTTTTACATCACTACATGTTCAGCTTTATGTAATATGAACTCTTTGGTATAGCAAACCGAAACAATAAGGGATATTGTATTATAATAAAAAAAAAAACTGCTATTGTAGCATTCTCTGGGGAGGGTTATGTCCAGCAGTGGACATCTGGTTGCTGATGATGACAATGAACTGCTTACAACATTTTAGCTAATAATCATAAGGCATCTATTTGACCTGATACCCTTTGAAAACAAAATGAAAGACTATGAGGTTTGAAGTGATGCCACAACTTGTTCAATTTGTGGGTGTAATTATGGCTCATTGGTTATTAACAAAAGAGCTTAATTTCGAGGAATACTCATGTGTGGATAATATACATCTGTAGGCCTGCCATCCGAACCGAATTTTGCTTTCTATGGAATAAAAACTTACCTAACAGTGGCTCTTAAATTAGCCGGAGCTCTTATGGGTCCTTTCCTCACTAATCCGGAGCTTGCATTACCAGCAGCAGTGTCTCTCTTTTTATAATATTGGGCATAATTGTTAATACCTCTATATACCTGAAAAGCCATACATATAAAAGCAATTAATCATAACAAATAACTCATAAAGATTGAACTAAATTTGAACATAAATTATAGAAAATAAAAGTAAAAAAATATGAAATTTGTAATATATTCCAATATAAATGAATTTTTACTAAGTAAAAATAAGTTTTTTTTTATAAACAACAATATGATATATACAGTACCTTATCATCTGCTTGACCTTGGAGTTCCTCATTAATCTTCTGCGCTTTTTCAAATATAGCTTGTGCGTCTCGATCAGTTTCTGTATCCAATTCGTATGTTGCTGTAGCATTCTCTCTTTGCTGTTGCACTGAAAGAGTGGTGCTTATTTTTTTCTGTAAAATAATATTTTTAAGATGATCTTTATATAATTTAAGTTTAATAATATTTAAGTAGCAGATTAATTAAGTTTATCTAATGTACCTCTCATAATTTCAAAACAAATAAAACCATTCTGTATTAAAATCTATATTTTGGTATTTTCTATAGTTTGCATAGTTTTATAAAGCATAGTAGTTGAGGGTGATTTATGGGCTAGTCACAACATATAAAAACATCATTCAAGTAATTACACACCTAATTATTCTTGTCAGTAAAAAGTTGGCCACTTCACTCACAGAATGGTGGATAGAGAAAAATAACCTGTATAAGTTGTCCTTGTTATGAGTTAAGCCTACAGCTGCTTTGTAGTTACATAACTTTACATGGTGTTTTTATATAAAAAATATCAAATCAGTTTTCTCATACATTCTATATGTAATTTTTTTGATTCTAATATTTGATGATGCTTTGAACACCTGAAATGAACATGTCAGCCTCATGGATGAGCACATTCCCTTCATGCAGGGGTTGTTCAACAAAATGGTACAATTTAAGAGCCCTGCTTGTAAGTGGTGCCAACCTCGCCAACAAAAGCAATGTAAAATTTTTAAGGGGAAAGTTTCCTTAATATTCTTCACTAATTATTTTTTATAGCATAGGAGGCAAACGAGCAGTTGGACCACTTGTAAGTAAGTTATCACCGACACCAGAGGACTTGCAGATGCATTGCTGACCTTTTATAATAGGCTCTTATCCTTTCCTTAAAGATTCCCAAGTCGTATCAGTCCAAGACACTGATAATATAATGTGAAATACCAAATCTTACTATCAATGGTACTAAGACGTAGTGCCATGCTGCATTGCAAACTAATTAGGCTAGCTTGGCCAGAGAACATACCTGTAGCTCACACTATCGTAAAGTGACAGATTTGATGTTACATTAGTCTGTGGCCTGTAATCAGAGGTGAGGACGAAAGTAGGGCAACACATCTGTATGCCATACATATGCCCACGGACATACGCATTATAGACAATGACAAAGTCCATGGGCATATATATTTGTCAGAAAAGTAAGATTGTTTACAATGTTATGCACGGTATGAAGGGAAGACATTCCCATTAGATAGCCTAATAGAAACAGAAAATTGTAAGTAGAATGGTAATTACCTCTTCATCATCACTACTTTCATCAGCTGCAATTATTACTCTCTCTTTCTTTTGACCACCAGTAGATTGAATATTTGGATTAGATCTTATCTGTTTCTTTGTAGGTATGACAATTGTGGTTTCTTCTGCACTGCCTGAGCTGTCTTGAAACAAGAAATTGTATTATTTACCGACCTTACAAAATCGTATATTAATTTAGTAACTCACGGAATTAAAATGACGACCACAGATTAATAATTGAGGTATATAATAAAAACCAGCGAATACAAAGCATTTGAAATGAAGAAAATTACCAAACTTAAAATAACATAACCTTAAGGATCTAAGCATTCATTTCAAATACATATTCAATATTAAATGAACTTTAAATAAATTGAAGTAATGACAATACCTAAATATTAACTTGATAGATATATATTTGATAAAAGTGAATTAAGTATATGGATACATTATTTATACCTTCTGTACTAGATTGTTTTCTTTTTCTTCCTCCTCTTACTTTTAGATTACGTCTTTTAAATGTAGAAGGAACTTCCACTTCTTCGTCTGACATTATGATTAATATAACTTATCGGTACTTATTATATGTTGATTAAAATATATATTTTATCTTGTTTACGTTTGTAAATTTGAATTTGTTTGTTTGTGGATCGAACGTGACGTGAATGAAAATGAAAAGACAATTCAAAATTGACATTGGACAATACGAATTCACGTTTGACAATACGAGAACATTATTCTTCTTCTTCTCAAACAGAAAGCTTGTGAATGAACATACTTTTTTATAATTTATCTGGTTTCTTATAAATATAAATATCAATTGGCCTACTCCTTTTGAGCTTTATTTACAGCTAATTATTATTTTAAATATATGTTGGATTCTCTAAATCGCCGTATTTCACTACGGCCAGCCATTTTCAAAAACAGGGCCGTTTTATTCTGTGGCGGGTCAATGAGTCGGTTTGAATGCGGATGAGTGAAGCTGTGCCAGAAAGATTAAGCCATTATACCATATTCAATAAAACTAGCCATATTAAAATAAAGTGAACCATTATCAGCCTTTTTGACACGTTCTAGTTCGAAATTTTAACAAACGCGGCGTTGCTTGACATGATGACTACAATGACGTCGATCGTAGAATATAGAGAAATAAAGAAACTATGGCCAGATAGGTTCGAACATTTAGGCGGGAGCGTAGCGCCCGGCTAAGCCTTCGTGGCGTAATTATATTTTTATTAGCACTCAAGACTTTTGGCCTAATTTCATAATTGTATCGAACACTATCACTGCCTATTCTTATTTTATGAAAATTTATCATAATGGCCTATGGCGAGACCACTGACTGAGAGGAACTTGGTCATGGAAACCTGTAATAGGATAACGGTCTAATTGTCTAATATTATAATTAAAAAAAATCGTTATATTCTATTTATTCCTAGTAAAAGTTAGGGCCATGTTGCATTGCGACTGGATTGGGTTGGCACGACAAGGGAAGTACATCCCGATCTCATGACATCTTTAGGTTACACCTATACTGATGCGTTTCGGGCTGTTTATGAGTAGCCGGGGGCCCTTTGGACCTTTGGAGGAAAGGAGGAATGGAGGTCTACACGAAAATAATGCGGTTATTTATGGGCGTCGTTCGTTGTCAAAAGGCTCCGATTTCTCGTTTACCCCCCTATAATATAAAAAAACTAAATAAGTAATAATTAATTACGAAACTATAATTTTCATCATGGCAGTTCGACTTCCTATGAAGTCTTCTTTGTTGCTATTCCGTCTTGCGTAGCGGCTATAATGGTAACTTTTTGTCCTACGAATTCGCACAGTAGTAATTTGAAATGCAGGTTTTTATAGTCAGATATTTGTGGGAGCACCAAACAAAAATCAGGTAAGGGTATAAAAAATATTGTGGATAAACTTATCGCCTTAAATGTTATATATGATTTGATAAATGTTTAAACATATTTTAATTACGGATTAAAGGAATTAGGCTGCATATCAGTTGGCACAATGAATGTTTTGCGATGCATTTGATCATATTATAGTAATTACGTGATAGTACACATGACAGTATGGTTCATGGCCATCCACGATTGCGGCGCGGACAAAAATAATTCCAGTCTTTTGCTAACTGCAGACATAGGTACACGGGCAGGATTCATTTGCCGGACTATACGTAAAACTAAGCACAGTAATCAACGATCGCTTTGCCTATCATTTCGCTATGTATAAGCCAAATCTTTATAAATGAGCTCGCATTGGGTTCGCACGCGCACGACTGGCATAAATTGTTGAGATGGTCAGGAAGAAAAACACGCGCAAACCATCTCTGGAACAAGATTGGGCTCAGTGGCGCGCCTTGGGAGTGGCCCATGTCCAGCGGTGTACTAACATCTGCTGAAGAGGGAGAGAAACATTTCTCCCAATCGTGCCCGAGCAGCCCCACTCGTTAGGGAGAGAGCGCCCCCAAATATCTACTAACTTGCATAGCTCTTAGTGTTATCCTTCTCTTGACCTGCATTCTGTCACTGCTTTTGTTCACCTGCCGACTCCAGTAACCAAGGGGCTGACCCCTTTGGAACACCTTTGTTTTTTTTTGTTGACCGGCCCTGGGTCCAGTAGTGTATGGGACCCGCGGCACATGATACTGCCGAATACCCACAAAAACCACCACGAGTACCATCAGTGCATTTGGTCGGCACCTCTGTCCCAGAACAACGATCATCAGGGCACCTCGACGGCTAGTCAGCCCCATGAGGGACCAATTCCACCTCCACAGATGGGGTTGCCCATCACTACAGGACAACCCCACCGACTTTGGGATAGTGCAATGGGGTGAGGTTCCCATCCTTCCTCCTTGCCCCCTTATAAGAGGGGTACCGAGAGCGATTCCTCCTCCTGCTCTTTAAGCCCCCTCTTCTTATAAGAGTGGTGCAAAGATCCCCCTCGGTTCAATTGGCTTCGCCTACTAAACCCTACCGCCACAACAAGGGTTGGACCATGGAGGGGACCCCTTTGGAACACGTTAACGTTGTTATTTTTAGTATGAACTAAAAATAACAAAGTTAAGCGTCTCTGACTAAACATACTCGTCTTCTCGCATCTGCGGAAAAGCGCAGGCACACGAACGCCTCGAGACACAGAGGCATAGAATACTTACTATCGCTTACACGAGACCACCGGAAAAGGTCTATGCTGTCGCGTTTCGTGCGTGCCTTTCCGGTGGTGCATTGGATGGAGGGCAAGGCGTCTCTCATAACAATTATCCAGATATCTTTCTTTGTTGCATGAAACACATACGATTACGATATATGATTCAACTAAAAAATTGATTGAATTTACTTAAACAAAATTTTTTCAAGAACTTACTGTAGGAATATTATTTGATTAGTAAAAGAGTTTTAGTCAATATAATTATAACTACATGCAATTGCTCATATGCTATGGGTATCTTTCAAGTTTTCTAAGACTGATTATAGGTAGGAATTGGCTTCAAGATCGGTTCTCATTCTTGTTGCCGTCGGTGGATATATATGAATCTGAAGCATAAAAAAGAGCATTAAAAACATTCTAAATTGTAGAAAATCAAGAGCACTTCCTGGCAAGATGTAGGTATTGTCAATCATCCTTGTTATAGGATT
>JAFELO010000653.1:652823-672245 GCA_017140195.1 Eumaeus atala | reverse complement strand
CTGACGGGTGGGGTTGATTTGCGCTACAAATCAGCAAGAAGCCGTGATCATGACTTGTTTATTTCTATTAGAGCTCACTAAATCGCGTTATATTATCTCTCTAGTGATCTAAGCTCTCAACTTACGGATATGAACCCGGGCTCATATTCATAAGCGGTGTGTGAGTTTGCCATTCTGTCAGTCATGTGTTATAACTGTGTCATATGTGAGGCTTCAAAACCTCAACCGGTTCGAGGCGGCGTACATAATATTGGTTCTAGTAGGAAAAATCATTGACGCACCATCCAGCCAACTCAAAAAGGCGCGTCGGGCCCAGATCGTGAAGCGGTAGATAACGACTAAAATTTGCTACCCATTTGCTGGTCCTATTGACATTTTACTGCGGATGCGTGTCCTGATGCTTTTGTTTGTGTTATTTTCGGTGGACTATACCATCCATTATTAGAAATTGCTCATATTTAATGTGTCACAATATACACGATGATAACGACTGCTGAGTTATAATATTATAGAGTCACTTAATTTTTACAGACGAAGAATAAAAAATCACATTTATTTACTATTTTAAAATCAGCACGGTGTACATTTAGCTATCTGTTATTTAATATCGGCATATAGGTAACAAAATTGAGTGCAAAAATAATCCAACACTTTTGCTCCCCGCCTTGAAACCAGTAATTAAAGTTACACATTAGACATGTGAAATAGCGATAGATTTTTTTTTACATATTTTATGACTTCCTGCATATATTCATCAATACTACACATCACATCTATTATAATAATTTGACAGCTATTTTTTATAAATATATTTTATAGCAGTCCATCCTGGCTTCGCACGGATATTTAATATATGGCAAAAATTCATTGATTTACAAAAATATAAAAATTATAAATTTATGGTAATGTTGATTCAATGTCATGGTAATGACAACAAATAAAATTTTTGACAGAACAACGTCTGGCGGGACAGCTAGTTGTAATAAAATTCTGCAGCTATTTAATAATTTGCTTCGTTATTTTTTTTTTCACAACATTGGTTAGGCTATGGAAGTTTTATAATACTCAAAAGGTCTTAGAAAATGTTATATAGTATATGTTCATGACAAATAATGTGGGATTCTAATGGTAAAATAATTTTTCAAATCAGCCAAATAGCTTCGGGGCCTATTCAATGCAAACAAACAAACAAATAATTAAATGTTTCCTCTTTATAATATTAGTTTAGAAGGATGGAAGTATAGATATTGATACAAAAACATAGATGGACAACTTAAAATATTAGGTATAACATTTTAAGTATGTAGAATGTGAGACGACGTGGGAATTAAAACTGTCAATGAAATTAACTCATTTTATATAAAATTATTTTAAAATAAATATTAACATAAAATTAATAATTTATTAATTGTTCCAATAGCATTCAATCAGCAGACAATTAGCTGTCCGTACGTGTGTATTAATATAAAAATCTGCTCAGATCAAGTCGGACTCAACAAATAAAAAAAATTGCTTAAAAATTTTTCAAAAAAATTGTTTAAAAAATTTTCAAAACTTAGATGAAAGAGTACACACGTTTTATTACTTTAGAAACGGATGTTTCGAAAAGAATTGTTACAATAAAAAAAAAATTGTCAGGAACCTCCATGCCATTTGGAAGACCTATTCAACAGTAACTCAAAAGGCTGTTCTCTCGAAATAAAGTGTGTACCTCAGTTAGATGTACGGAGCGCTGTGGCACTGCCGCTACCCTTAGTAGTTTTATTTTTCTTACCATAATATATCATTTTGTAGCGGTTAATAAAATACCAAACTTCAAACACACAATATCCATAACCTCCTAGTAACTGAGTGTCTGGGACGTACGGAGGGACAGGTGGAGGACAGACAGACACGGACAGTACCACTGACGGACATGATGAAATTATAAGGGTTTTCGCCTTTCGGTTACGGAACCCTAAAAACTAAACTTTTTTTGTCCTATTATTAATATTTAACTTTTTCAAAAATCCGTTACGATATTTTGGTTTAATATTTAAATTAACTTATGCTGTTGTTCTACGATTTTACATAGAGCGCAGAGTGGATTTACCACTAGGTTGACTACGCAGAAAAACCTGCGGCCTCCCTACCGTGGTTCAAGTGTCGCGGCGCTGGGGCTCAGTAGCCTGCGGTTAGCCTAGGCGAAGTCCATTGAATCGAGGACGCTCCTATTTGTACCGCCCTTATAAAAATAGAGTAAGAGGAGGAGGAGACGCTCCTTCTAACCCTCTTATAAGAAGAGGGGACAAAAGAGCAACAGGAAGCTTTTGCGCACGGGGCAAGGGGCGAGGATGGGAACCTCACCCCATTTCACTGTCCCGAAGTTGATGGGTTGTCCTGTGGTGTGCGCAACCCTACGTGGAAGTGGCTTCTTATAAGAGGGGTATCGAGAGCGCTTCCTCTACCTGATTAGCCCCCTCTTCTTAACACTTTTTACCTGCATTAGTATCTATAGTATATATTATATAGTTTGGTATCCATTTTCATTGGGTCACATCACCTGACAAGGCAATATCAGCTAGTGACGTATGATACACATACATAGGATCACGAGTTACAAGATATTCATCATAATTTTTTCCTTCCCCGAGTCAATTCATTAAAATCAAAATCTGATGATGGCATTCCAGAGAAATCGAACGGAACTCTCGTATATAATATAGTTACTAATGCAGGTAAGGCTCTAAGAGGTAGTGTCAAGCTGCATAGCAACCGAATTGGGTAGGAACAAGTGGGGCCTACCTCTCACTTACATGAAACAGTCTTAAAAGACGATTTACTACGAATTGTAAGTGGACGTTGGCCTATTAGTGGGAGAAGGGCAGCACATCTACATCTGCATTACGAAGTATGAAAAACATACATGTGCATATAAAATTTTAGCCTTGACCTCGATTTTCCTAGGAATATATCGCCAGATCCTGACTTGGAAGTAACTAATGGGTTACTCACAGGCGGTCCCATTTACAAAAAATATGCAAAAATAGGTCAAGAATTGGAATAGCAATCTGTGATTATACATAATAAATATACGTACTTATAGATGAACGTAGAACCTCTTCCTATTTAGTTAAAGAAATAGTCGCTTAAAAAAGAAATGCACATTGATGTCTCAATTTCCATGTCCAAGGGCTCCTTGTTAACCCTAAACAATAATTTTGGTCGTTCGAACCTTTTCCTAAATACAGGTTAACGCGTAGAACAAGACCTACAAGAGGTACGCGTGAAATCACCATTAGAGGCATTGAAATTTATTCTACACATGTTATTTCTTCACCTATATTAGCAGACACCTAACGAATATATAATGATTTTAAGATTCGGTTTAGCTTTAAAAAAACGTAAGAGTTTATCTACATACACGTAATACTGTCTGTCTGTTGCTAAAAATATCTTAGGGGTAGTAGAGAACGCGAGGAATGCTAACAACTTAGTAAGTTCATTACTCTTTTTAATTTTAATGTACCCGTTATAAAAAGTAATATGATTTTATACGAATAATTACCACTATTTACCTACGTGTAGGGTAAATTCAAGGCGGTACCTACATAAGCGTGAGTCCTCCATCTTGAAACGTCAGTATCAAAATCCTTCATCCTCATCATCATTATCAGCCCTTATCGGTCCACTGCTGCACATGGGGCTCTCTCAATCAACGCCAGGACGACCGATCTCCCGCTACACGCATCCATCCCGGACCGAGTACAGCACGGAGATCGTCTTCCCACCTGGTGAACGGTCGACCAACACTTCGTTTTCCTAAACGCGGCCTAAAATCCTATCAAAATCCTAACTCTTTTTTATTTTCAAAATGTACATACTAAAATGTTATAGATATAGTCACAGAACAATCTTATGCGCGACTTACTTCGTTTCAAAAACAAGGTACAATAAATGGTATACTACTTTTAACAGAAATTAACTTGCCTCTAAAAGGGCTTATGTTCTATGGTTGTACCGCAAAGGATGCTCCCTTTTCATTCAAAGCCAATTTTGGACTCCTTTTAAAATAGTATACTACTTTTGAGAATTTGGAACCGTAAGGTAGTATGTGCAACGGATCTATAGCGTGAAGATGACGTTTTAGTTCATAACGAATTTACGAAAGCGAAAATGAAAACATTCCTTTTCTAATACGAGTATCCAATTTTTAAAATAAACGTTCCTTGGACGTTCCTTTCTAGTTTACATCGAACAAAATCTAAGATAATTGAACAAAAGTTTTAGGGAGTTTATAACATTTAAAGAAAACCCTCTCACATCAAAATGATCTAAATATTCATACTCCAGTTCTATCGTCACGCAACACCGTATTACGAGTTCTTGTAAACGAATTGGGTGTTAACACATTATATCGAGGTTTTTTTTATAGTATAGAGGGACAAACGAGCAATCGGCACCTTTCAACCACTACCGACGCCTATGAACGTCAGCATAATTATGCCGATGTATTGCCCTCCTTTTCACCCCCCACCCAATGGGCCACCGTCTACTCACAAATCGCACGATACGCGACACCGTAGGTGTCACTTCACGGCGGTATCAAGTGGGCAAGAGGTACTCCACGGTCGTGCCGACCCAATTCCGAGGATGTAATGTCATTCACCATCCATGGCACTATCTCCTTCTATGCAGCATGGCACTACCTCTTACTAAAATATATAGTATTAGTATTTAAATATATAGTACTAAAATATTAGTAACGCAAACGAGCAACCGGAGCCTTTTGCTCACAACAAAAATATTTTGCTCTACTTTCCTCCTCTGTAATAATGGGCCACCGGCTACTCACAAACTGCACGAAACGCGACAGTATTGTCACTTGTCGGCGGTGTCATGTGAGCGAGAGGGACCTCCCCGGTCGGTACGACCAATTCAGCTGCAGTGGAGCAAAGCACTGCCTCTTATTAGACTTATAGAGTATCCGTTGACTTATTCTGGAAGGGTCGTCAAATCTAACTGTCCTAATGTGTGGGTCTTTCCCGTACTACGAGTTACATGAAAGCCGCCAGAAATGCCTGGTATTACTTATCTAAAACGTGTGTTGCAATATCTAATAACAACAGATTTATCTCCTGTATGACATAAGTGTTGATTTTATAAAGATACATATTATATCTTCTGTGTTTTGATAGGAACATTTTCTTTTAAAGTTTATATATGATAACGATACTGGCTTCATTAAAAAGTATACAACGATATTGTTGCTATGCCAGTGCCGAGCAGCAGAGCGACTTTTATCGGCTCACCAAGCATGTAATATTTATTTTATAAAATTAAATTTAGCGGTGATTAGTAGGGACCTAGATTTAAATAGTTGGGAGTACCATTGATATATTTAAGCCAACAGGGCTTATACATTGATATATTCAACGAACCGGGTCTAACTCTCTTTCATATAAAACGGGCGGCGTAGTTATATCTTTACTATCCCTTTGCCATCCTGTTTGTGTTTGTGACTGGTTGGCGGCTGGACGGGTCGATGGAGACGCACAACAAATCCTCCCGTTGTACAAAAGCCTCGGTAGTCACCACAAAACTCTAAATGTTTGAACGCTTCCTCCAATAAAAATATTGCACTTATCACTATTCGGGAAGAGATGCCACGCTGCATAGGAGGAGGTAGTGCCATGCATAGTGCATGACGCTACGTCCTCCTATGAAACGGAATTTGGCAGGCATGACCGGGGAGGCACTTCTCGCTCACATTATACTCATTGGGAAGGGGGGGCTCGTTTGCTCCCCTATTCTATAAAAAATCCTGTATCCATTTTCTACTATTAACCTCATCTCTACTGTAATGCTTATTGCATCACTCAGTTTATGTTTAACGTAATGAAAAGCGAGAGGTCGGGTCACACGACGATAAGTGACATCACAATGATCCAGAGGACAAAAATGTGGACGTGTGCAGACGTCAGTGGTCATCGCTAATTCCTGAAAGTAATATTTAAAAAGAGACATAGTAAGCTTTCCATGTTTGAGAGATTATATCTTGTGAGAGCCTTTTCAACGATTCTTTATTGCACTCCCACTTTTGTCACAATCCTACATAATTTTATTCGAAGTCGAATAAATTGAAATACTTCCCACTCGGTTGCTGAATATTTTTTGGGAGTGATTTTATAAGAAAGGATAGAAATGTTCGACAGCAAACAGGTGGAACGCGTGCATGATGGACTTTTATATGGGAACTTTTTGAATAAATGTTTTATTATGTTAATTTCTGTCACTGGCAATATAATAGTTTATATAGCAGTAAAAAATAATAACTTTATTAAAAATAAGTTGACCTAACGTTTATATTATCTATGTCCAGTAGAGAGAGAGAGAAAGATCGTGTGTCATCATCATAATATGTGTATTGTGTGATGGTCATGACGTACGCTCTTTCTTCCCCCCCCCCTTCTCTGTCTCTCTGTCTGTGTCTCTATCTTTTCTACCTGTCTCTCTATCTGCGTTTCTACAAGCGACACTAAACTAGTGCTCTCTCAGAGATCAAAATTCGACCAGAATTATAATTTAAAAAAACATTCGACTTCTAATACGTTATGGTGTTTGGCAGATTTTGTGTATAACACAGGTTTGCATTGCATGCGTACTGTAGTGTGCGTATCATTTAATTTAACTAAAATAATAGAATTGAAAGTTATATTAATAATAAGCGAAAGCTATCGGGGCATCTTCTACTTGTTCCTCATAGCCTTATCCCGTTCCTATATCAGATGATATCGGGGTCGGCTAATCGAGGGGATTTGACGGAAAGTGATTTGATCAAAAGTGGAAATCTTACTCTTCGTGTATTAATATTCTTTACATATTCATAAACCTACATTTCACAGATCTTCATATGAATGCAGCAAATGCTATAAAGTATATCATAGTAGCGCTTCGATCCCGCCCTCGTATAACATGTGCCTTCCTTAACGGCCTTTCACGGGAATTTGATTTATTCAAGGATGTAAACCGTTTCAAAATCCGTGCAGGAGGTTTTGCGAAAATCGATTCCATAGAAACATACCACTTTTGGGGACTATGTTTTCATATCTGAACACATACATACAGGATATACAGTCGAATTTCGTCATTGTTTCGTAAATGTAAATCTCTGATCGAAAAAAAAAATTTTTTTTCTTTGATTGAAATAGATAAAAAGTGATTAAAATTTTCGTTTTAGGTATTTTTTGGTACAAAATAAAGCATTTTTATTTATTATTTATTAACACAGACTTCAGTCATAAAGTATTATTTTTGTAATTAGAAAAGTTGTTTGCTGAGATTTCCAAGTAAATGCGTATTGTTATTGTCAAGAACTCGCGCACACGCACGAGATAAGCTCTTAGACGAAGAGCTGAGCAGCTTTTGTATTTAGTTATTAAACACTTTTTCTTATTGGCAAGTATACAGTACAAGGTACACGATTTCATATTGAACCTTCATTCTAAAGCATCCGTAAATGTACTTGATCATATTTTTTAGCGAATTCAACCTTACGGGTATAATATAAGTCGATTTTTGCAAAGGATTCTATTTTCATCATTTAAACATATTTCTTTGTAACGTCGTCCCTACGCGTATCATTTTAAGTTGTATTTACAAAGTGCATAATTTAACAATTGCACATCTTTAATAGGGACAGTTAGGAGACGCTAATTATGTACCTTGGTATTATTGTAAATCATTGGGATGGGGGTAACTTTTTTATATCTATTTGTATATTTCGATTATATATTAAAGGAATCAAGATAGATAGTTTGCCTCAGATGAATGGATCTTTATAATAATTTTGCACATATAGTAGATTGGAAGTAATACACGGCAATAACCTGCAATAAACAAGAAATAAAGACATGAGCTACTGAAGGTCTGTGATTAATCTGTAGTTATTAATCTAATTAATTAATTAATCAGCTTCTCTGGGCTGGCTGGGTTCATGCACGTGGACATAGGAGCCAGTAAAATTATATTACATATTATATAACAAATTAAAGACATCAAGTGAAGACTTTGTGCATTGATGGGTCTAAAGTAATGTTACATACATTTACTATTGATTGTGAATAGTAAATAAAACCTCTGGATTATACAAAAGGGCGTAAGTACTTAATCTGTCAAAGTAATTTTATTATAATGACAAACATTCTCCTCAATGAGAATTGAGGGAAACCGTTCTGCAGTTGATGACCAATTTGTTGATGATGATTCCCAGGTGGTTAAGAAAAAAGGCAAATGTTATTGAAATTATGTTAGAAAATTATTGAAATATATAAATTATAGATGAACCTTGATTGGCAAGTTAGCGAAGAATCCTTAAGCTCTATAAGGTTAGTTTTGGTTTTTATTCACTGATATTCTCAGAACTCATTAATAATAACTACCGAGGATAAGGTTTAACTATTGACTCACTTTGGATAAATATTGATATATACGAGAAAAATATATTACACACAAGCTACTTGCTACACCCTTGCACAACAGTACGCTCTGAATTTTAATCTCTAGATCAAAATTCAGGGAGTACATACGGTTCAAATAAATACATTCGCTAGAGTAAACAAATAGTAGAATGTGCCAATTTTTAAATCTATATGATTTAAAATTTTATTTGTGGTGATATTGTATATAATAATAAGTGAAACAGCTAACACTCATCCCTTGTTGCGCTAAACTAAATTTTACGTCCAACAATTTATCGCTAGCTCTCCCTCATCCGAGAAACGAAGGTACGAATAAAAGTTAATACGCGGGAAAACAAGTTTCATTTGAGGTTCACTTGCGTTCGACGACAGTTGAGTTTTTTTTTTAAGTATATAGTGCAGACAAGTGACTTTACCGTACAAACAGTGTATTACGTGTTGACGCAGCCCAGAATTAAGGTATGTTGGTTCACGCTATTAAAACTTGCAAAGTTTGTTGGCATTGAGAACATTATATCGTTAATATTTGTAAAGTTTCTAGGGTTTACATTATGTTTTTTCGTTTAAAAGGTGGGCTTAAGGTTTATGATAAATATTGGAATATTATTTTAATCCTTTTTGATGAGATATTTCGCACAAATATGTGAGTAAATTATTTTAAGTAGATAACCTCTTTTTACAGCCGTAACCAGAAACTTACTTTATAAAAGTTTTTAGTTAGAAATTACTCTAAAGTACAGTTGCACAGAACAATTATACTATCCCGTTGGTGGCTTCTATATATGTATTTCTTAATAAAACTCCGCTCAGTACATTATTATCATATTTTCCCAACTTAAACCATACTTAAAACAGACCAATATCAAGATTATTTTTTTACAACTTGCTTAGTCGAAATTATGTTTATTTTTCGGGAAAATACCTACAAATACGTATTTTATATTTATACAAGTAAAGTGATGATAATAAAATATTTCACTCATATCGTAAACCTTTGGCGTATGTCCTTAAAATGTTTATCACCAAATAGGATAGTCATTTTCATCAAGCGACATCATCATAACGTCATAATTTATTAAAACGGACTAAATAAAGAGGTCCGATTGCTTTATATATTTGTATCTATAAGAACTTTATGTATGGACCGGACTCCATTAGAAAACTACTGTTGTGGCGTCGATGGGACCCTATTTACTTGTTTGTATATAATCCTAGACTAGTCAAATTCGCAGTATTTATACAAATGTGTACAGTCTCTATTACGGTTTCCTTACTCCGATGGCGCGGCAGTACGGTAATCAGGCGCAGGGCCGACGCGACGGCTTAAAGTGCTCTCCGAGGCACAGGGGCCTGACACAGCTAACTGGAAGGGAAATGTTTAAAGAACACCTTAGTGAGAAATAAGTTTTATGACAATCATAAAATAACGCGTAGAGAGCTCTAATTACATACAGGTTACGCATACACTATATAAAAAAAATAAATAACAACAATTTTTTTTTAATTCCGAAAAAAAAAATTGTAGCCTCGGGATAAATTTTACTTGGGCGAAACCGCGTGGTAGAAGTAATGTTGATCACTTTCCGTCGAACCTCCATGAACTGTATTACATAGTATCACAGTTACTACGGAACTTCATTATTGCGTAAGCGAAAGGCAACCCTACATTGAATACGATAAGTATTATAAACACCTTTGGCGTTGATATATTTCGATTATATTGACGATTATCTAAGTGAACATCATAAATTAAGTGATTGAATTGAGACTTGATTAGAGTTTCACATATCAATATATATGTTCCTATCCGTTTTGCAAATATAATTGAGCGAATAGAGTATTCTGAATTTTGATACTCATTACATTACGTATTTTAATAAAATATGCATAAAACTTTAATATTTTATTTAAATAAAACGATACACACACTACAACACGCACACAATGCTTAACATCGTGTAATACACGTAAGTGACAACGTCATTTCGTTTTAATTTAGTTACCAACACCAATAAAGCACAACAAACTGTTATACACTCCCCTCTCCCTACCGCCCTGTATACAGTTGTATGGATGATGATGAGTTGAATGGAATGGCCATTGGGCTGACAGGCATTTATTTTTTGCTGGCGCGGGTAAATAGTCAATGCCGTGATCGGCTCTGGGTGGGTCCTACGGTATGGCACAGGTCGTTGCCGAATACCTACTTAAATCGCAGCGAGTGTTATCGGGGGCTTGCAATAAGTAATGTGCTCCGGGTCATCGGGGCACTGCCGCGGCTACTCCTTAAGGAAACGCGATATCCACGGTGGGATTGCCCCGCACAATTGTGCAAAGGAGTAAGATGTCTCTCTTCAGAGGCAAGGTATACAGGATGAGATTTGCTATTTTACCAATTGTTATTTTAACCTGTAAGTGACAGGTGATGCACCTGATGCATTTACAATGACGATTGAAGAATTGGTCGATCCATCAGTCGACGTCGAAAAACGATATTTTATTTTCGGACGTGGACTTATGGTGTTGAAGCTTCATCGGATTGTTATGAGTGTCCATCGGACAATGAGGCCAGTCTTAGGGTCGAATGGGAGACCGACCACCTCTCTCTCCCAACTATTATTTTCCTGGCTAGAGTAACCGACGGGTCCCCGGGACCCTTCTGCGCCAACGTCAGAGGGGGGTGGGGGCGGGGGCTATTTTATAGTCAGTTTAAGAACGTTTTGTACACCACGCGACAGATGATCATGATTCGAAGCTTGACCACACATATTGAGATATTTTCTTTATCTGACTTATATTACACTTATACCGGATGTTTCCAGACGAGTTGATAAGTGATGTTTGCTAAACGAAGCTAGTGAGTGCGTCATTATAAAGTACACCGAACAAAATTGTGAATAGATCGAATGATGTTTCATCAGCGGCATTTCCACTACTCTTTATCGCCAATTCCCCCACTCTTGATCCTACGGATAGCACTAATGACCCATCTATATGACGTCTCGTTTCCTGCATGATGTCTTTAGTTTCTTGACCGGAAAATATTTTTGTCTAAGCTCCTTTTCGTCAATTCCTGTGGTGGGTACCACATCTTTGAAGGCTTGCAATCTTCCCAATTTACTTCAAGTTAATTTTTAATAACAATGTGAATTTAATATTTTATCAGTAACATCGTAGCCTGTAGCCAACTCGGACGTGGTTAGCGATGGATCCGCTTCCACAATGGCTTTCAACTTTTTGTTACCAACTTGGGTCTCAGCCCGTCCACGGGGCTTGTTCTGCAGGTCGAAATTTCCAGAAGGAAAACGTTGGAATCAAAAACGAACTGCGTTTTCTTTTGCAACAGGACTACCATACACATCATTCACCCTTCGAGTCGTTTCCGCAGCACTAGTGCCACGGCGGAACTGTTCCATTTTGTATAATGAGTGAAGGAAACAGAAAAAAAAAAACCAAATGAATGACGGTCACCGAAGCATAAATACATGAGTAAATAGTTATACAAATTTGAATTTGGAATTTAGAAGAGAAATTCTTAATTAAACTGGCCAGTAAGAAAAACACCAATTTCATATATAAGGAATATTTTTATTGTTGCTGTTATAATTCTGTTACTGTTATACAAATAGAAGTGTGATCGCTGTACAAAGAGCACCCGCCTCCTCGGTTCAATTGGCTTCACCCAAGGTGTAGCTGGGTTCGAGCCCCACCGCCACGTCAAGGCTTGATCCGTGGTGGGGAACCCTCATAAACCGACCAAAAAGTATCGATACTTTTTTCGTGTCTCTACATCAACCCTGTTGGAAAATTTACACTCACTTTGACTCTGTATTACACTCTGTTTCTGCACTCACCATTTGTAAATTAATATTGACGTCATCAAACAATAATATTTATGGTAATGAAAATTCTAGTCCAATTCTCATCATATTTACTTTTATTTTTAAAAGTTCTTTAACCATTTTATGAATCAGGGAAACCTTGGAAATACTGGCAAGAGCTCTCTGACATTAAATTCATTTAAATAATGTGTACTTCTATATCAATTACACACTTTTCTTGCCGTAAGCACATAGAGTATTGTCTCAGAATGTTATAAAGAAAATAAAATAAATATAATCTATAATCTATATATCTATCTATCTTCTATCTATATAAATAGAAATGAAACGCCCATTATATGTAAGCTCACGGCTACCGGACGACTGTCAAATTAGACAATCATTATATTTTACATTAATTACTGGCGTGGCCAAGGTATAATATATTTATAGGTAAATATATTTTTCAAACATACAGGTAGACGGACAGAGAGATTTACTTGCACATTTATAATATTAGTAGAGGCATAGTTTGCTTTAAAATTCACTTCACTCACTTCACCTTTAAAAACTTAGGATTAGTTACACTAAATCTTTTTAATAAATATTTTTTATGAGTTAAAATAAATATTACTTAAGATATACGAAATAGTACTTAAGTGAGGTATAATAAATTTTGGATAGAATTTAATTATGGTCAAAATTTAACTTTAAATCTCTTTTTTTCCAGATCATGCAGGCAGAAAGTACAAACTGCAAGAAGAGAGTGTCAGATTGCTCTGACATAGAGCAGTTGTCGATAGATCGCCCTATCAAGTTGGACAGGTAAAATTTGCTTCTTGTAAGAGATAGTGGCTTGCTACATTGGAGTCTAATTGGACCGGTAAGATGTGGAAGAGGTGTGGGAGAAGTATCTCCCACACATGTTAGCCCTATAAAACAACAGGTTTTGGCATCGAGTTTGAAACAGTTTGCGATTAGACGGTGGCTCACTGGACGGGCAGAGGAAGGGAGGCGTGGATGTTTATGGGCATTGATAGTCATCCAAGGGGGATCATAATGCAATATAAAATAAAAGTAGTCGTGTACTGTTGGCACAGTAAATTGGTTGCAATAAGAGTAACTCATTTGGTAAGTGAGTAGATGACATGACTTGCATTTGTTGTCTTGGTGGTAAAGTCAAACACGTCATCCTACTCTGTAATATGGAGGGTTGAAACCCTCCATATACATAGTTTTCAAATTTTTTTGCAAAGCGACCTACAGGCCCCGGCATGTAACATTAGCGGCGAGTGATAAGTGCAGGCGTTGGCTGCGCATGTGTACGACTGGCGAACCAATCACAATGCCAATTGATGGTTGGCTACCCGGTACGTGTGACCCTCCCGCCTCCCGCCCTCGCCTCTCCGATACCGTATTGTGAACTTTGGCGCGAAAACAGTCAGCGCTATACTTTCGTGCCGGGGTTCTATATTAAAAATTGATCTATAAAAATTGATCTATAAAAATTGATCTATAAAAATATCATGTCACAAGTACAGTCAGCGTGCGTTACCCTCCTCTTCCTTATCCGCCCGAGTGTGACACCCGACTTTTAGAAACCGCTGTAAATGTTAAAAGTAGTTACATAATATATTCATCATCGTTATCATTATCAGCCCTTATCGGTCCACTGCTGGACTTAGGCCTCTTTCAATGAACGCCAAGGCGACCGATCCATCCCGGACCGGCCACTGCACCGAGATCGTCTTCCCACCTGGCGAACGGTCGACCAACACTTCGTTTTCCATTTTCTTCAATTTTATCTCACATAATGTTTTCTATTTATTTATGTATACTTTTTTTGTTTTATTAAATAACATCACTTCTATATGCGTCATTGTCTTTTCCTTACAGGGAGATAACTGGGTTAGAAAGGTTAGTAGACGAGATACACAGAATATTCTCAGAAAATCATGTAAATATACAGGACGTTCAGAAATTAATGGCGTGCTATAAATCCGACCCCAAAGATTGGAAGAAATACGCGAAATTTGACCGCTTTCGGTAAGACTTTAGGTATTTTATAGTAACATAGTTTCAGATTTCGTTGTGTGCGATTTAAAATGAGAAAATAGTTTTCTTCACTAAAAAAGAGAATGATAATGGCACAACATAGAGTAAAAACCCGGCTAAGTGCGACTGGTACTCAACCAACACTCATCAGCTGAAGTCATTCAGTTTCCCTTGAAGATGTATTGGACGTGGCATGGAGTTATATATCCATTAGAAGCCATAAAATACTTGGTACGTTGTTTTAAATGAAGCGCGCTGTGTGTGTACGCACTACCTACACGCCGAGAGCGACGTTGAGCGGTTAATCTATTTTAGACGACATAAAAAAAAATATTAAAAAAAGATTAAACAGATTACAAAATGGCTTGCAGTCCCTTAAAAATGTTACGTATAGGCACCGACCTTAAAAATATAATTATTTCACTATTTTGAGTTGATGATACAGGACAGTTGAACTTTTTTAATTATTGTTTAAATCCAACTTCCTCTTTTTCTTAAGATGACGCATCTGATTAAGTCGTGCTAAAAGCATCGCTTATATGGACAACTACGGAAAAAAAGCGTTTTTTTTCCTTAATCTACCTAGGGATTTAGGTAATGTGTGTTTTTTTATATTTCACTTAGGTTGGTTGATAGGGCAAAGTGTCGTGATGATAATTATTATGTATGGATGAGTACTATTAATTATACGGACAAACTAAGAGAATATCTACTGCCATGCGAACGAAGTCGCGGGCGCAGCTAGTCGCGCAGTAAGGTTAATAGTATGATAAAGTGATGAATATATATGAATATTCGCATTATTGTTCGCTATATGGAATATATAACTACTATGAAAAAACACCTACTTAATTTATCACACAGAATTAACTAAGTACAATAATGTTTAGGGTTTCGTTTCTATAGGCTGTCAACGTGAGCTAGCGTGAGCTGTCGGTCCGTCTATCACAGGACTGTATATTTCGAATCGTAATTTGCAGAGACTTGAAGCTTTCATATTGCACGTTGTGCATTGTGTTTCATAGCGATTGACAGTAGCCGATGGCCCATTTGGACAACGCATTTGTATAACTGTTATGCAAATGTTTCGTAGGTAGTTATGAAAAGTCTCCGAGTTTTCGTTTGTTGTGTATTAGACTATCCATAATAAACACAAATAGTAATAATTAAATAAAGGTCAAAATTTTAAGCGAGGAAACCCAATTACCATATTTTTATAAGATAAGTCACAATATGATAAACGTGTTTTTGCCACGCTTTCCGATTAAGTTTTGGAATGGATAGATATTTGAAATTTTCACAAAGTTTTTTTTTTTCGGAGGGACCTACTACTGATTGGCGGCACTTGTCCAGCCCTAACAGTTCGACTGATTACGAATTTTCACAAAGTTTTTTTGTAACCATTGTTCTTAATCAAAAATAATAAAAAACTCTACAGAGAACGGGGATACCAGAAATACTACTATAACACGAGTTTTGTTACGGCGGCTATGTATAACCCTGATAGAAGTGATAGACGATGTGCGTGGGATATGTTTTGGTGAACAGAAAAGGGAAATTGAATAATCACGTTATAGCTTTTTGGTCCCCAGGAATCCGACACCTGACGCCTGTGTTTGAACCTGATTACATCTAGATCACGGGGCACGTTTCACAAAATAACAGACTTTCATATATTGATAGATAAAACTTTAAAAAACAGCAGCTTTCTTAGCACAAACATATCGCTTGTTGTATGGTCAAGTAACTTTTAAAATGTGCTTTTTTACAGACCAGGAGAGCAAACGAGAAATCGGAGCCTATTTACAACTGCCGACATAATTATCTTGCCGATGCGTTGCCCTCCTTCCCTCCCCGGATGGGCCACCGGCTACTCGCAAACCGCACGAAACGCGACACTGAACACATAACTTTACGGCCCACTTTATCACTTTACGGCGGTGTTGTATGAGCGAGAGCTACTTCCCCGGTTGTGCCGGCCCAACTCCGTTGCCTAGGAGGATATGGTTTCTTACACTATGCATGGCACTACGTCCTCCTATGCAGCATGACACTATTTTTTTCTTACACTATGCATGACACTACGTCCTCCTATGCAGCATGACACTACTTTTTCCTAAGATATAGTACTTCATAAGAGTATATAAGAGTATATAAGAGTATTCATTATTATTGGAGGGTGGTGTGGACATTCCTATCGTAGGGAGTACAACTCGCAATTTTTTCTTTTTTTTTTTTGATAGTTTGTTTCTAATTAATTTGCTTTTTTATATCGTAGCCTTTCGATGACTACCGACATAGGCGTCCGCATTATTATCATGCAGATTCACCGCTCTGCTTTCCTCCTCCCCTGCTCCGTGGTCAATGTCTTACTACCGTTCGCTTAAATAATGTCATCACAGTTGGGTACATATTTTGCAGTTGCATAACATATATCTATTAAGTACCTAAATATCTCCGAAATAGAAATTAATACACATGAATATAAACATTTTGATACAAAACAATATATTTATCTATCCTTATCACCAATATCATCACAATTATTCTGATCATCATAATGGCCATCAGCACCTTAGCCATCACCTCCATAAATATATCCTAGTTCGTATCAGGCTATTATTTTGTACTTTCCTAGCACCTTTGAGCTATGACGTGTAAAAGGCTACTTGCGTACATGTTTAAATGTCAAATTGTGAGGAAGAAAGTATATTATTGAACATTTAATTTTTCGTCAATGATTCAACAAAACCTTTAGGAATCTGTGTATGTTGTGTATGTGAAATAATTATCTGTGCTCTAAGGTCCCGACCTTAGAGCGAGCTGAGACAAATATTATTCTTACATTAAATTTGTCTCGGATAGTGGAACTTTCTTAGGTTTAAATAAAAATTCGTATACCAACTTAAATACAGCTAATTCAATTAATGAATTAAATTAACTAATCGCCTTTTTTACATTTTTATAGATATAAGCAGCTATACTTATAATGTAAGCAATTTTAGTGTGGAATAAAAAAATATTTTTTTATTTTATTTAATATTTGTAGAAACAGCCTTATTTCAAATTAGAGAAGTACATATGATTCATTAATTTAAATTTAGTATCGCAAAATGAGCTTACAATTTTTATATATTGAGTATCTAAGTTATCGTAAAGTTCCAACGAAAATAACACTTTTTTTTAGAAAATTTTGTAGGATCTTTAGATAAGTCTCGGTTGATGATGACTGCTTTTAGATTGATGTTGTTAATACAATTCTAATTAGGATATAAGAGTAGGGTTTCAAAATAATTGGTAAATCTCTAGAATTTGATTATGTACCTACATCATTTAATTGTGTTACACTCCGAAAATTTACATGTCCCATTCGATTAATATATACATGGTCATCTATTTCTTTTAAATTATGAATGACACACAATTATGGGCTCGTGATATACTAGATACTGGAGGAAATTTATAATAGAATAAGAAGTAAGTAGGGAGAGTAAGTGAGGATTCCCAGTGAGTACAACCACTACTAATGTATACATTGTGCTACGATAAAACTACTTTCACGAATTTTATGGTTACCGTGGATGGTTGCTGTAAAGCCTCGGAAACGTCAGGCCAGTTAAATAAACTGCGTTATTAATAAAATTAATTTTATTGTGTCATTCGCGTAAACTTAATAGATCAATATATAAATTGTGTATAGGAATATAATATCACGAAGAAGGGAGTACAGATTGTAACAGGCCAATGTTGAGGTGTACGTCTCTTCACGGCGTAGTGGGGACTGTCATAGCGAAGCCGGACAGTACCCGAGGAAGGGAAGTCTGGCCTTTTCGTCGAGGCCAGCCTGTCGCTGGAGGGTTCCTATTGCCTGCAGATGCGGGACTAATAGCGGCTGAAGGCTCCCGTAGGGGTTTAGTTGATATTGCTACCCAATGGCCGAGTCCAACATAGGTCTGAGGGTCTACCCGGACTCTCAGGTGTCATGCGTAAATCCATTCCCCTTCGTCACCAAAAAAAAAAAAGGTGTACGTATCTACATATCTATATATCAACAGATAGCCACATCCCATTCTCAAAGTAGAACTGTCGAACGTGTTTATCCTAATATCTCGCGTTGCTAAACATGTGATTATAACATAGAGCGCTGTACAGATATCACAAACACTATGTAATACGGTGAACTTGTTAAAAATATTTTGATTAGAATCCTTATCATTAAGTAGTTATAAATAGCGAGTCTCTAGATTTAGTTGACGTAAATTACACGTATATAAATAAAATGATAAGAGGCGACGCCACACTTAGATACTGCTTATGGGCGGGGTGGCAAACTATCAAAATTGTATCACCATCATCATCACTATCAGTCCTTTTCGGTCTACCGCAGGCCATAGGCCTCTCTCAAGGAACGCCAAGACGACCGACCTCCTGCTACTCGCATCCATCCCGGAACGGCTAATGCACGGAGATGGTCTTCCCACCTGGTGAACGGTCGACCAACACTTCGTTTTCCTAAACGTGGCCTCCACTCCAGAATCTTACCGGCCCATCTACATTTTATTCTTCCGAGTGTGTGACCAGCCCATTGCCACTTCAGAAAGCTTATCGGTCGCGTGGTATCGAATACTTTAGCTCTCTGTCTCATGACTTCGTTACGAATTCTGTCGGACACTCGGACGGAGAAACACCCAACATAGTACGTTCAATAGCCCGTTAGACTACCGCAGACTCACGGACCAGTCCTGCATCAAGAGGTCATGTTTCAGCCAGTGGATCATCACTGGAACGCCGCACAGCTTGAAGACCTTCGTCATCAGGCGACGTGAGAATGCGACGAAGCTTCCGGAATGGCGCCCAGCCCAAATGAATCCTTCTAACGGCTTCATAATATATAATATTGTATATTTATTAATTATTATCTATTTATTGACTATAGAAAGAGGTAGTGCCATGCTGCATATGAGGAGGTAGTGCTATGCATGGTGCATGACACTACATCCTCCTACGCAACAGAATTGTGCCGACCGGACCGGAGAATTATCTTCGCTCATTTGATACCGGCGTAAAATGAGAGCGTCGCAATAGTG
>JAFELO010000653.1:627080-652794 GCA_017140195.1 Eumaeus atala | reverse complement strand
TATTGGAGGGCAATGCATCTGCTTAACAATCATGCACCGTCGTCCCTGGGCGTCGGTTGTCATCAAAAGGCTCCGATTGCCTCCTTATGTTATAAAATAACTCGGTGGTTGGCCACCACTTAACACCTTCATTATATATGCGAGATGTTGCAATATCCCGTTAGTGTTGTCCCGGATCAGTGGCAATGCAGAAACGACTCTACATCCTACTCAATACAAAAATAATGATGCCTCGTTTACAAAAAAGACATGCCGATGTATAATATATGATCACGCAATAGTAGTATGGGGTGATTTCTAGTATGGCTGAAATAATTGCGTGAAATTGCATTTTTTTAAATATTTTTTTATTAAAGTAAGTAACAAAGTCAAGTATCATAAAATTTGTTCTAAATCGGGCCTGTTTTTGTTAACTATTAAATATAACGGTTAATTCACAAACAAATATATAATTAACAAATTAAATATGATTAGAGGTCTCCAAATAATCAATTGTAATATAGTAATAATCAGATGCGATGGTATGCTGCAGTTGATGTAGACATGTACAGAGAGCTCACACACGAAGACTTATCTCACGGGACTGGTTATTCCTTTTAAACTATGTATCCCCATCCTCCCCACATACTATATTTATAAATACATCTGCTAAAAATACATAATTGATTAATGATTAGTTACTTATTTGGTATTTATTACTTACTACTTATTATTTATGACTTATCCTTCGTATAATACGAAGTTTGTCAACTCGGATCCAAAAATCTGTACTTTTTAAGATTAAATTCCAAATGTAGCTTAGCGAATAAAGGCATAACAGAATATATAGTCGCTAGGCACTGCTAAACTTTCCGTGATATAATCGAAAACCTAGATTCGTATCCTGATCGGTTTACGTTTCTTCAAAAAACTCTTAAAACGATTTGGCAAAAAACAAGTGTAAGACGCAGTGACATGCTTGTAGGAGGTAGTGCCACGCTTGTAAGAGGTAGTGCCATGTATGACAGTACATCCGTCTATGCAACGGAATCTCGGCTCATTTGATACCGCCGTAAAGTGCCACCTACGGTATCGCGTTTCGTGCAGTTTGTGAGTAACCGGTGGCCCATTGGGGGATAAGTGTAAGAGAGGGCAACACATTGGCATAATAATGCTGATGTTCATGGGCGTCGGCAGTCGTTGATGGGGTCAGATTGCGCGTTTGTCACCCATTACTATAAAAAGGAAAGTAATGTAAAAAAATATGGCAATTAATCACAAATTACATTAAAGAAGAACGTACTGTTATTATAAGTGGCGCATGAGTTGTTTTGATGAATGATAAGGGTGAAAATATAAACATAGACACAGGCTCTTAAATACATTGTTTCAATATCATTGACGCATTGTTTGTCCCTGCAAAACAATACGAATAATTGAAGAGTTTTTCGTCAGCTTTGTTACAATCAAATTATATACATTTACTTTACAGCAGCATACGCCAGATGTCACATGATATTCATATTGTGCCTGTTCTACTACGCACACGTATGGCATTCACAAACAATACTGTCCTCACAGTATGCGTCGACGCACCGGGCTCCGCAAACCTATACACATAAAAATACTTAAAAAGCGGTCGACACTAAGCGTCCCTAAAAATCGTTTGTAAATACGGGTGTTAGCTGTAATTTACTCCTAATATAGTTGATCAATTATATGCGAAAAGAACATGCCCGAAGCACTAGGATATCGCCATGCTATCAGTGATGCCCTTATATTTGAAAATTAAACAAATACAAATCGGAAGCAATTGAATTCATTAGGTCGGTGAAGACAGAAAAGCTTCTGTTTTTCTGTCTTCACCGACCTTGGTTTCTGAAATAAAGATTTACTCACTCATACTACCTGTGTTTATACACATATATATAATATAAAATATTATAAGTGTGTGTGGTTCTTTTTCACTATATTTTATGTTTGTTAGATGATAGGTTTCCCATTTTTATAAACCATGATCTAATCTTCATTTTTTTGTTTCTATTGCAGGTACACCAGGAATTTAGTTGACGCGGGAAATGGTGCGTTCAATATAATGATCCTGTGTTGGGGTCCTGGTCATGCGTCTGCTATACACGACCACGCCGATTCTCATTGCTTCATGAAGTTATTGAGTGGCAGCTTAGAGGAAGTGAGGCAAGTGATAGATTTAAATTTTTAAACAAAATTTGTATATGTAGAATTTTAACAAGAGAGATAACAATGTAATCTATACATGTGATACAACAAAGCCCCCCCATAGCAACCTGTGTATGATCGATTTTCTCAAAAATCTATGGACCGAGTTTTCATGTGACCAAAGGACAGAACGATTCCCGTGGAAGGTGTATGATCAATTGTTAAGTTAACAACCCGGCCCGTTTTATTCACGGGGTTTGAAATTGAACGGTAGAATGTGAATCTCGAATTTATTAATTATGAAATTATTTCTCTTAAGAATACTAAACGAAGTGTTGGTCGACCGTTCGCCAGGTGGGAAGACGATCTCGGTGCAGTGGTCGGTCCGGGATGGATCGGTCGCCTTGGCGTTCATTGAAAGAGGCCTATGTCCAGCAGTGGACCGATAGGGGCTGATAATGATAATGATGATGAATATATTATGTAACTACTAGCAAAATGTCAAAATATAGTATAGTATGACAAATTGATTCGGCGTGGTCATGTAATTAGGATAAAAATGGTATCCGACGTTGGTTTTCAATCAAACCAGTAACAGAGCGCGTAAATATTTTAGATATCGTACATTATTAATAATTGATACCTAGTAAGTGATGGAAAAGAATTGAACAAAAATAAAATTATAATTAATGAATTACTATAAAAAGAAAAGTAGAAAAATAATGTAATTGTTCCAAAGGGGCATGCAGGGGCTATCAATGGAAAATCATTTCGATTTCAACATACCTCTTTTGACACCTCCATGTTTATGCATTTTCCTGAATATGTACCTCAATTAGCCTCATCCTATTTAGGGACTGGTAATGCAGTTGACCATTTTACTTACCTATCCTCATACTAGTTAGGGACTGGTAATGAACTTGACCATTTTACCTACCTGGCCTCATACTATTTAGGTACTATATAATTCATATAAATCTCTTGGCCATTTTGAAGATATTTTTATTTGTAGGTATGATTGGCCAGATCATGTTGAGCCGGAAGTAATGAAAAAATTGAAAAAGAGGCCAACTAGGCGCTGTTGTTCAGAAAGTGAGGATCTTGAAAATAAGGTGACTGACTTAGAGATATGTGAAAAATGCGAAGAAAAACGTGAAAATTATGATGCGAGCAACATGGATGAAGTCTGCAGGACACGTTTAGAAGTTGACGATGTCTGCTATATTAATGGTAAGAGGAAATATAATTTAAACTCTTCGACGTAGAGCATTGCATAGCACTCTTGCACATGTTTTGTTCTAGAACGTTACTACTGACTAATGTGGCAGGTGGTTGAATTTTCAAAGTATTGGCCCACTAGTTAGCTAAACACACTCAGGTCCTTTACTATCTATAAATATTGTCCATCATAACATAAATATATGATAAGTTATCAGGTGCTTCCTTTACATATAAAAGGGATCATTGAAGTAGTAGGGTATTTCAAAAACACATGTTTTGATTATATTAAAATAATATTTCAGATGCTCTTGGACTCCATCGGATGGAAAATCCGTCTTACGTAGACGGAGCGGTGTCATTACACCTTTATTGTCCTCCATTCGATAGCTGCAGAGTGTTCGATTCGAGGACGGGCAAGGCTACGGAAGCAAAAGTAACGTTCTGGTCAATGTATGGGAAGAAAATAAAAAGGGTAAGGGTTTATGTTTTTGACAACACAACTTATAAAAAAAAGAACAACGAGATCTATATTTGAATATTAAAGAAGTAATAATTATAGTTTTTGAAGTGCAATCGAATTGCATCAGGCACGTACGTGTGCATGCTGGAGGTCATTCTCGGACTGAAAGAAGGCGGACGGTAGAGAAAACTAATTGAGAACCGTCCATGGGAATTCTTATTTCATCATCAGTTTTACAAATGCCTACCATCATTAAGAATTCAATTTGCGCCTGTGAAATTCGTTAAAGCTGATCGTAGCCCGACAATGTAGCTATTTTATTATGGTGTGTCTCCAAGTGGGGATACACATTTTGAAAGATTGGAAATACACACCGTTTATTCCCAATCTTTCAAGATGTGATTTCCAATCTTTCAAAATTTCAAAATGTGATTTACATCTACTGAATCCTATGGCTCGTCTGCTCCTTTTGCGATAAAAAAAGGTTCGTCAATAATGTTGATAAAAAATGCTTTGCTTTAACATTATTATATTTACAGGTTATTGAGGCTAATGTAGTGGACACCGAGTAACAAGAAGCAAATCACGCACAAATCCAATATAAGTTAAGCACATTAAAGTGTAAAGTACCTGTTCATTATATAAAAAAGTAGATTTATTATTTATTAATTGAAGAATACAAGAAAATTTGAATAAATTATGATAAATCATAGATCGGATGGCTTCATATCTACTAAATAGTAATACTAAGTCTAAACAATCATTGTTAAAGGAAAGGAAGGAATATATGTGCGAGCTACGATCAATGTGACACCGTATATAGGAACCAAACGTTTGTTACTTTAGATTTGTCATAACGTAACACAGTTTTTTTAGATTGCTCATAATCATAAAGTTTAAGTAATACCTAAACATTATTATTTCCTCTATACAACGTGGTTCTGTTTGTTAAAAACTGATTTACCTCAACTCTTAAGATATTTAACGATATAAAGGTTTAACATTAAAATAATATCAATTTAGGCAGTCAAATTGTTTTGATAATCTGATCAACATCTTTCAAACTGGTGATAAAGAGAAATGAAATGAAAATATTTTTATGCAAATAATGAGTCCCGTTCTGAGAAGATCCGGCGGAATAAACTCAGTGGGTCTATCGTCAGTTATCAATTAATCAAACACCTATAAACATACAATTACATTTATACCTTGAACAATAAACAATTTTGTAACTTACACTAGAAAAACACCAAACAGCCTAGAAAGGGCGTCTTATTCCCATCAGGAAATAAGATACACACCACCACATCAGTAGTACCTGTCATAGACTCTATTACTTACTGATATCTTTTATCACACAAACGTTCCTTAACACCTTTTTAAATTTATTCACTGACAATTTTTGGTCGCTTTCTAGTATTAGATCGAGAAGCAAATTAATTAAATTCATAACTTACTCGGCTAAGTATTTGAACTGGTGTGTCTAGTTTAATCCGGTTTCTAGTATTTATGTTATGATTGTCACTTATCATCTTAAAATCACTAACATTCTTAAGCACTTACTTAAATTGACAAACTGCTGAAAAATATACTATCGTTTAATTCAGAATAACATCTACAAAAATAATTGAAATATGTACACTGTTTTAATGAAATATGTTGTTTATAATTCTTGCAATTTTTAATGTGTGTGCTAATAGACGGTTCCAATGCGTTTTTCTAGGTATACATTTTCAATCAAATGTATGCATCGTATATCTAAATAATTGATTGTGAGTAGCATTTCTATTTTTTCCTAGTTACTTCAAGGATTTTGACTAGAGTACATGCTTAAATTGTAGTTAATAGGTTATTTGAAATTGTATTTTTTACTTGTTTAGGAAACATGAATTTTATTTACTGTGTTTATTTTTTATATAGACTTCTTTAAGTTTTTACTTTAATTAAAAAACTTTAATGCATAATATTTTGTGTATATATATTATTTAGGTATGAGTAAAATTTCTATGTAAATAAAATTAAGGTATATTTGTCACATTTGTTTTCTTTTTTATTTATTTATCCAGGACTCATGGTATAAAATATTATTATTATATCCAATACCAGTTCAAACTTTAAAAAACTAGTTACTGTATGCAGAGTGGGATGACGGTCTACATAAGTATAGTAGCTGGTTGGTCCAGCATTAATACTTTAGTGTCTCTTTTAAAAGAAATGAATGATAAATAAATAGTGGAACTTTGGTAGTATTTAACACTTGGCAATATTTTAAAAGAGCAGCTGTCATCTGACCATTAGCATGCGAAATTAAGTTAAAGTGTTTGAGTTGGGAAATAAAGAATCAATGAAATTGTCTTTTGTGTAGTTGTTCGTATGAAATTTTAATAACAAAATTTTAGGAAAGCTTATTACATCTTTGAGCAGTTCATCTAAAAAGAATACATTTTACAATTTAGGTAAACTATTTTACTAACCTCAGATTACAAAAAATTTAAAAATATTAAATACATATTCATGGACATTAGTTTACTTTAGTTTCTTAATAAGTTTTTTTACTGACATGGAACTGTCTTCGAATAAATCGTTAACCTTGTCCCAGGGTAGGAAAAGGTTTAATCCATCACGACGGGCAGTAGACTGGACTTCGACCCTCTTACAGTCAACATTGCAAATAAAATCGCAAGTCTGAGTTTTTTCATTGAAATGTAAGCCTTCTGAGCAGACGCCAAGAACTCTATGTTCACCAACGCATCTCCAAAATTTATCACAATCACTTTCATGAGCCCAGTGGGGAACATGACAGTCTTCTTTACACCTTAAATCTTCAACTTCTTCACTTTCTTCACCACCGCAATTGCATTCTTTTGACTCTTCACTTTCATTATCACCATTTTCGCAACTGTTACCAACGTTTTCACCAGATTCCTCTTTCTCAGCTGTGTCACTCTTTTCAGCAGAATCTTCCTTTTCTTTGGACTGTTCTTTTTCGACAGAGTCTTCCTTCTTGGACGATTCTTCCTTATCGGAAGATTCATCTTTCTCGTTAGATTCCTTTTTTTCTGCAGAATCATCTTTTTCGCTTGATTCGACCTTTTCAGCTGATTCATTATTTTCATTTGAGTCCTCTTTTTCAGCATATTCTGGTTTTCCAGTGGTAGTGGAACTGCCATCACAATCTTCTTCGCTGTTATCACAAATGCACTCTGTAGTGACATCTTGACAATCAACAGCCCATGCGTGGTCGCAATCCTGTAACAACAAACAGTGTGTCAAATAAGTATTTTGTAGAAAGAAAAGTGAAATTTAACTTCTTCGAATGAAATTAACTATTCTATAATATACTAGCATACTTATGAATTGTTTTCTTACATTTTTTTCTTCACTTAACTTAATAATAATAAATATGTGGCCATGACATACGTATTGGTATATTTGTTATTATAAATATATTAAACATCCTTTTCTTTCGAGCTTTAAAATGGACAAAAATGGTTCCAACATTAATATACGAATACATGTTCATTGGAGGTGTACTCTATATTATTAAATATTTACATAATGAAGTCAAATTAAGATCGTTGAAAACAATAAGAGAAATAAATAAAAATAAAAAAGAAGACCTACCATTATAGCTGGATTGAAGACAGTGCCTCTTCCACATTCCCTCTCAACTTTTTCACCATGTACACAGTAGTAGAATTTACTGCAAATAGTTTCGTGTGGTAGCATCAGGTTAACGTTAAAATCTTCAGGACAACCATTGGGCAGGTAAACAATTTCTCGGCTCTCTTCTTCTACCGCTACTGTTGTTGTGGTTGTTCGTTGAGTAGTTGTGCCATTGTTGATGCAATTTACAATAGAGCTGTGGTCACATGCCTGTACAGAATAAATATCATTTTTAATTAAATTAAATATTTTTGTTTTAAGTTAACTGTTACGCCTTTATGAAGATGTCAGCTTATCATACTGATCTAAAATATGTTTATGTATACAAATAAATTGACAAAGAATTAAATTGAAATTTATAGCGCATTCTTCAATCTTTTGAGCATTGACATATCTGAAGACTATGAGCTATCAGAATGTTAGCGATAGAACATTAGGCGATAATTAATTCTTTTGGGAATGATCGTAGAAACTCCAATGGTACCAATGTCGGTTTATGGGAGCCATTAGACTCATGCCAATACCTTATCTAGCTTATCTATTCTTAATGTTATAAAGATGAAACGTTTGCTTGTTTGCATTGAATAGGCTCCGAAACTACCGGACCGATTTGAAAAATTCTTTTATCACCACGATCCTACATTATTTGTGATAATATAAAAAAAAACTAAAACGTTTAGTTCGTTATGAAACTTTCATAATGTAACCTCAGTTGTGAAAAAAAAAATCAAACTAAATCCTTATTTCGCTGCAGAACTTATGAACAACTAGCCTTCTCCGACATGCGGCGTTCCGTCATATATTCTATTTTTTGTCATTACAATCACAATGAATCGTCATTACAATAAATTTGTAATTTTTATATTTTTCTAAATCAACGAATTTTTGCCATATTTCATGAAATGCCCACGCGAAGCCATTAGTGACATTACATAATTCTACAAAATCTGTAATGGCTGATTTACAAACAGCTAGTTTATATGTCAGTAGGCCTGCACCGACACTGATTCTGACTGCATAATAAATTCGTGTACGAATATACAATTCGGCGCTAACGGTTTATTAAAGGTAAGCGCTGTATTGTCAAATTCAGAGTAAAATATTTGTATGGAAATTGTTCAAAAAACAAGGATGTTTGGAAAATTTGTAAAAAATTACACAGAATAATCACAGTTTAACACAAAAGATATAAATCTGTCGATCACGTTACAAAATATCAAATTTAACAATCTTATCTTTCACAATTCTTATTAGGTTACGTACTATCAGATACATTGTTATAACGTCTAACTTCCTTAGCAGTTCATATTTTTTTCCACTATCAATATCATTATCATCATCAGCATCAAGCTCTGGGACTTCAGTGGTAACCGAATAAAGTGTTTTGAATACTATTTTATATTTCTGTTTTTATATTGAAACAAATAGAGTGTAACAGTTTGAACCTGTTTTCAAAAATAAATGTTTATAAGTGTTAACAATTGTTACTGATGCGATTTAGATTGGCATAAAAATACACTTTGTTTTTTATATCGGTCTCTGTCTCTTTAGTTATATAAACTGCTACAGCGAATTAAACATACCCCTAAAACTGTAGAAGCGGGTTTGAACGGGTAAATACGTACGGGTAAATTGGAATAAACTTTATAAGGGTTACAAGAATAATTCTGTAATATATTTAATCTGTAGCACTTATGAATGTGTTAATTTCTTTTACCGCTTTATGCTGACGGAAGTATCCGTGTGTGCTGACGGGAATATAGCGCTGCTTCATCGGTTAGTACAAGTCATGTCTGGCGACGGTGTATGTGAGATTGTGGTCGATAGGCGGACAGACCCCATCCTTTCCCGCAGATCCCGATAGTTTCCTAAGATTAGCTAAAATATCTATTATTATCTTGGTTGAGGGGTCTCTAACAAGGAGGGCAGTTCAATTTTAAAGTTGGCCTTGCATTATTGTGGGGACTGGGAAAGCCCGTTGAGCAATCGTGACTGGGGGAACCCCTTCCACCACGTGCGGATGATACAGGCGGTGAAATTGTTACAGTTAGCATGGTGTTTTTGAGTCGTTGATGTTTCATCACATCTTAAATCTGATGATACAGTAATACTTCGATCGACCTCGTCCTATTCGCCAAACTGAATCCAACCCAAATCAAGTGATCAGATTTACAACTAGATTATCTATTTTTTGATGTCATCACTGGTAAATACTGTGTCTAGCACTGGTAAATACTGTGTCTAGCACTGGTAAATACTGTGTCTAGCACTGGTAAATACTGTGTCTAGCACTGGTAAATACTGTGTCTAGCACTGGTAATTGTGACGACTTTATCATCAATCTTTTTAATAAAAACGAGTCCAAAAGTAAGAAGTATTTGGATTTTTTAAAATGTTTTATGTCTGTCTCAAATAACTTCCACGCCTACGCATTTTACAGAGTCGAGCTGATCTCTGCTCGATTTAATTTGTACCAACCTCTCGGCCAACTACACAGCTGAAGAGGCTTTTTTTGCTTTGAACGGCCACTGCGTCATTATGACAGAGTTTTCTATAAAGTGCAAAAAGTATTCACCTACTGTTGTTATATACAGACCCGTCAAATATAAATGTAAACAACAGTCTTTCAACGATCTCCGCCGAACTTCTTGGAAAGACTATAGCTGTGGGTAGTGTAGATGATAAGGTTAATGCATTCAGTCGCCGAGTATGATTACCACGCTCCCATCAAAACACAGTTAAGGAACCTTCATACCCCTGGTTAACAGATGTAATCAAAATGATGATGGAGCTACTGGTGCAATCGTGCATTAGAAGCATATCGTAAAAATAAGTCTAATTCTAAATTTACATATTATAAGGAGTTAAAATCACTAGTAATAAAGCCCCTGCATAATGAAAAATTTACACACTTTCGCTATAACATTAAGAATAAAATTAAAAACCCAAAACTTTAGTGGAATAATTTAATATCCTCATCTTACCTAAGAAAACAATCGAGACCTTCCCTCCCATCTCACAGACCCGAACAAAATAAATAATCATTTTCTGAATGTCTCAGGAAGTCTGACAACATACCGGTTTTGTTACTCTTGTTTTAAAATTGAATCTGTGAGGACAGACGTATCGCAAATTATTTATAAACTTAAATCTAACACTGAGGGGTATGATCATATTATATTGAGCACGTTGATGTCGATACTTTCGTATAAACTTGAAGCTATTACTGGAATAATAAACTGCTCGATAGCGACATCTACAGTTCCTGATCTGTGGAAAATTGCTGTTGAGCGTCCGTTGCCTAAAAACGATAACCCGGTGTATGAAAAAGATGTTAGGCCTGTTATCATCTTGGCATGCATTTCAAAAATATTGGAAAAGTTATTACTAACAGCTCACGCATTTCCTAGCGACCAACAATATATTTAGCCATCTCTTCAGTCTGGTTTAGAAAACGGCGAAGTACAGCCACTGCTTTGTTGGACGTTACGAATAATATTCTAGAGCGCCTAAGACAAAGGGATGTGCAAGCTACATATACTGCTCGATTTTCCTCGTGCCTTTGACTCATTTAATACAACTTTACTTCTCTCTAAACTATATGTTTCCTTTCATGCTAATGAATATGAAGGGGCATTTAGGGGCTCAAATGGCGACTTGGATCAAATCGCTTAGTGGGCGGAGGTAAACGGCCTGATTTTGAATCCCTTAAAAACTAAATATATGCTTTTTGGGTCCGAGCCATAAATTGGAAGGCTCCCTGTGAAACTTAATGTTGGGTTATTAGAAGAGTCTGTTGTCAGATTCAACGAATTCGGGACTACTTTTGGATGGCTTAGCTTAGTACGGGAAACAAGTGGGTGAGTCCTTAAAAAAACAGCTTCTACAGAACTTTAAGTCTCTACAAAATAAGGCCCTTCCTAAAATAAGAAGAAGAGCTTTGTGAACAGTAAGTTGAGACTTGTCGTCTCTAAACTAGACTATTGTGACATGATATACGGACCTCGCCTACTAATTAGAACGGCACAGCTAACGCAGAGGGACCAAAACGCCTGCGCTCGTTTTTGTTACTCAATACCATTTCGAGCACATATCGCGCCCTGGGTGGGGTCCAGTGGTGTAAGGGACTTGCGGCACATGATAGTGCCGAATACTCACGAAAACCACCGCGAGTACCACCAGTGCCGCCCTTAGTGAGGTGCCCCGGAACAGCAATCATCGGGCCACCTCGACGGCTAGTCAGCCCCCTAAGCGATCACCTCCACAGATGGGGGTTGCCCAACACTACTGGACAACCCTACCGAATATGGGACAGTGCAATGGGGTGAGGTTCCCATCCTCGCTCCTTGCCCCGTGCGCAAGAGCGCCACATCCTGTTACTCTTAGGTCCCCTCTTCTTATAAGAGGGCTACCGAGAGCGATTCTTCCTCCTGATCTTTAATCCCCCTCTTCTTATAAGAGAGGTGCAAAGATCCCCCTCGGTTCAATTGGCTTCGCCTGGGTTCACGGCCAGCCTGGGGCTACTAAGCCCCGTCGCCATAACAAGGCTTGAACCATGGTGGGGTTATCATGTTCACCTGACTTATACCAAACTAAACCAATTTGGCGCATCCGAGAGGCACGCCAAAGACTCTTGACACCGCCATCGGACGGTACCCGATTAATCTGATCATGTTATGTCAGTCTTGGTTTTCCTCGGTACCTACATCCTTCCATATTGGCATTGTATATCTGCTTTGCTGACCCTTCACTTGCCAGTTTTTGTACATGCCCGAACCAACGGAGTATACGCTTTCTCATTTTTATACCGACACTTTCTAAATTTACAGTAATTATTACTGATTGTACCACATCAGTCACCATCATAATTGTTTAGATAAAACAAAAAGCCTTTGTACATATATGTTTTTGTAAATCAAAGATTCAATAAACATTATCAATGGATACTTTAAGCTGGTATTAACATATAAACGTCAATCTGATGTCGTTAATTGATAAGTGCTTTCATGAACAGCATTTTTCCCCGGTGAAGTGTTTACGCACTGCCACGTGACCTGGGAGGGATCCGGATGATGTAATGGGTGTGTGGGAGTCACGGCTAAGAGGAATATCCACTTTGATCCCGTGGATGCTGTTGGCGCCCTATACTGAGGCGCCCCGGGTGTACCTTCCCTGTGGCACGAACAAGTTTGTGTCGCACTTTCTAGAAGATAAGATTTATTACATACATCAGCTCTTCTTAGAAGATACTGTTGAGACTCAGACACCACTCACCACAGTATCAGTCAGGATGGACTATGCCAAACGCTGATCAGTGTTTGGTCAATCCGAAGAACATAAAAGTAAATAAGCTATTGGTTGTAATAGAAATAATATTATCGTGTATGATTCTAGCATCTCTGCATCTCTGAATCAAAAATATATTTGGATGTTTTTGTACAACTGAATTGTACAGATTTTTGATAATATAATGATGAGACAGTTTCTCTAAAGTTTGAAATTTTTTAATGAAAGCAAATTAAATCTACGCGCTTAGTCCTGAATAGAATATAAACTTGTACAGACAAGGCCAAAATTTGAGTAAAAAAATATTAAGTACTATTTAATTTAATACATATGCTTAGTTACTTACATTGAAAAATATTTTTTGTTCCAAAAAACTTAGAACAGTTTACAAATATAATTTTAATTATATTTATCCGAGATAAAGTACTTACTTTCATTATATTTTATTTCGATACTTCTTGGCGAGAAAGGGAATTATTACCAAGTGGGTAAGTAAGGTGGTTTTTACTATCACTAGTCACTACCGATTGAGAAATTAAGTACGAAAATTTACGGTTTATTTCTTCTTCCTAAACATTATTTATGTATATTAAATTATTACTAAATATTATTTTTCAAATTCCTTTAATATAATTTTTACTATTTTATCGACATTTCTATATATCTATTTATGTACCTTTATTATATATACAGTGCTATACCTCAAAAACTCATAAAATTGGCTAAATTTTATAAAATTCGGACATAATTTTGTCAAAGAATGCATCTTTCATAGCGTCGTTAAAGCAGGAATCGATAATGCTTATATTGCTTATATCTTTAACTGTGAAGCAAACGACAAAAAGTGTCTTTGAGGATAAGATTAGATAATTATTTATTCATGTACCGATATAAGAATGACATGTTAAACATGCTAGAAACGTCCACAGATTATATATACATCTGTTGTAATTAAAATACAAGTACGTACATCACACTATCTCTGAATTGATATAAAATTAAGCCAAATTAGGTGCAGCACTACCGGTCAACATTGTAGCAGAATTATGTGAACAGAGGAACAAGAACAATATACAACATAACACTCCAACTTTACGATAAACGGTGATTAATTTGAATTATCGGTCATATAGTTTATTCATACAATATTATTATTATTTATTTTATTCAATCAATTAATTTTTGCATACAAATTCAATTATAAAGCAGGTTTAATTATTGAAGTTATTAACGTAGAATAAGTATCTAGATGTAGATCGAGAAATAACAAAGTATTTAATTTATTTATTATCAGGTTAATTTAAAAACATGAAACATTTAGTATATTTAATAATATTATCAGTTCAATAAGAAATAGGTTCCTAATATTCAAGGATTTCTAACCAGCGCACACGGTGACATTATTCATTATTATCGGAAATTAATAAATTGTTATGAATAGTCGTTTTGATATCGTTGTATGATAATATAAGGATTAAGGTTTTATAAAAAAGTCCATAAAGAAAAACAACCGACTGCTAATAGTTGGTTAGCAAAAGTGTCATTCTACAGAGGAAGCATGTTGTGTCCATAACAGGCATCCGTAGTCTATAAGTAAATTAAATATTTATTGATAAGATATGAAATTCGTCGTCATAAGCTCCTATTAACTAGCCGCCGATTAAAGTGGTTACAGTAACACCGATGATTGTGAGATTCGTAAATTGATTTTACTCTGATAAGATTGTAATCCTTTCAAAGTGGGAATAACTAAATATCATTCAACGTTGGTTTATATTAGGAATCCAGACCGTCAGCAGCTAAATTTATTTAAGCTTCTCATATTGTATTGGAAGAAGTCATACTCCATGACATCCTTTTCATGATAAACTTTTTTTAAATATTTGCGACTGATAATCGAGAGAGAGCTTATGTGTAGTGATTAAAGTAGTATAGTACTTTGCTGCTGCTGTCTAAAATTAATGAAAATTACTATGTTGATAACATAAAATTACGCGAATGTCAATCATTACAATAAAACTACTTTTACGGATTTAATTTATGTTTATTTAATTATTTAAGAAGCCAACGTTTCTCAGTGATAAACATAATCAAACCAGAAAGCGCGACGCTTACATACACTGTGTATGTTATACTTAAATGGACGCCTCGACCTAAACTACTGTGTAAGAGAATTTAATAAAAAAAATCCACTTTCCGAGTGACGGTTTAATTTGAAACTGTTTTTGAGCACTGGTTGTCGGTTCACTTCTGGACGTGTCGTGCCTTTTTATAAAGTTAATATTATAATGTATTTCATTTCCTACAATAATTACAAAGGTGAGCCGCAGAGTTTGTTTCACCTGTACTTTTCTGGGCTAGAATTATAACCGGTGTTAGTGTTTTGACTTTCTTAAGGAGTTTATAAAATTCTATGATAAATAAAATCACATTGGCACTTTAGTCCGAACTAGCTGGTGATAGTTACGGAAGGTCCCGAGTAGCTTTTAACCTTTGAAATTACAATTTTTTACTACACATGCTCGTTTGCTCGCCAAACGAGCAATCGGAACCTTCTAATGGCTACCGACGCGCATACGTCACTTCAGTCGGCTCGTGGCCAAGGCTGGTGTAACCCGGTCCAAACGTCGAGCAAGGTATTATCTAAAAAATTTGCCAGTACGGTATTTGTACAGTAGTAATAAGTATTTTAAGTATCACGTTAACACTAACGTTACATAACTACGAGATGTGTAACAAACGTGAAAGTCCCAAACGATTATCCGCATTATTGTCATGCAGATACGTTGCCCTCCTTTCCCTTTTCCCCTCCAATGGCCCACCGGCTAACGCACGAAACGCGACAGTATAGTTGTTACTTTAAGGCGGTGTCATGTGAGCCTCCCCGGTCGCGCCGGCCCAATGCGGCTGCTTTGTAGCATGGTACTAACCCCTACTATAACACCTAAAATGTAGGAAAAATTACCTGAAGAGCATGTGAGTAGGACGTCCCAGGTCCGCACTCTCTTAGTACCAGCTGTCCGTGATTGCATTGGTAGTAAAGATTGCACAGGTTCTCATGAGGCAAAAGCTGTGATACTCTGCCATCTTCCGGACAACCGTTGGGCAAATAGATGATCTCCCTGTCTTCTTCTGGTTCTGGTGCAGCTGTTGGGGCTGGTACGACTTCTTCTTCAGGATTACAATTACATTTTGCAATTGTTGGATCTGCGCATTGCTGCAAGAAACAAGAAATGTAATGAAGACGTTGTTTTTTTGTATGTTTCATAAGATGTTTAATGAAACATACTTTTTAATGAAACATATAAAGGAGCCGGTCCATTATTGTTTAGTCTGTGGGACTAGTTTTGAAAGGTAACTAAATAAGAGATAAAATGTGTGCAACAGTTGTAAGGTCCAAACCATGAATTCCTCTTATTTTCAGTTGCAAAGGATTTAATCTTTTCACTATTTGCAACACTTTGATAACGTTGGCGTATTGATGTTCGTATGATGTCTGTCAAATATTGTTAGATCAATGATCGATCGGCAATTATTATTTAATAGAATTTGCCAAAGGAATCCCAAAAACACACAGGAATGAGGATATACATAAGAAATCACGCAATTTCCGAGATTTGCGATTTTCCCTAGTATCCGGATATTGTCAGTCTGAACAGAAATAATATTTGAAGAATGAATAGTTAACTGTCAACTTAATGTAAATCATCAAATACGTTGTAATTGTTTTTCTCGTAGAAGTGCTGTCTCGTGACTTATTTGTTTAGTTGCTATGTTATTATTCACAAAGATAACATCTTACCCTAAAATAAAAATATGTTACATGTGATAAGTTCAATAACTGTAAAAGACATTGACTTTTTAATAAGACAACGTTTCACATAAGCCGTCGGATAATGTTCGGCGTTATGTGTTATTCAGTAAGGCTAGCCTTATTGAACTAAGGTGGATCATTGGACAATGATTGACACATTTTAGTTTCTAACTTTAACACATGCATCGACATAGTCTGACATGACAACAACAATGGCGTCTATTATCAAAAAAGGGAAAAATAAAAAAGAGCGCCAAGATAGGATCGAAGTTTTAGGCGGAAGGGTAGCTCCTGGCGGCTCCACGCTATATCGTGTGACCAAGAGGTCATGGTCGTCACGGAAAACCGCTTTGCAATCTATACACATTATAAAACAAATTCCCCAAAAGCTGTATCAAAATCTACTGAACGGATGTTCATGTGATTTCCACCAATAGATAGAGGGATTCCCGAATAAGGTTTTGATATACAATTTAAGGTAGTGATCTAGTCCGAGATATTCACGGGCGAAGGCGGGGTCGATCGCTAGTTATCATATACAATAAACATATTACTTATGACTTACCTGTAATTCAACGGAGAACTCTAGTCCAGGTTGGCAGACGCCCTCCCTCACTGCCGACCGACCAACACCACAGATGTAAAACTTGGAGCAATCCCTCTCATTGGGTATCAGATACTGACCGACTTCGTTACATCTGGACGCAACAGATGCTAACTGCTCGTCCTGAGGACGACTCTGAGCTAGAGCTATGAGCCCCAGCAGAATTAGCTTTCCTGTAATATATGATTAAGTGTTAGTGAAATAAATCATGACACATTATTATATTTGCATTAAAGCGTATTCGGACTACAAGGAATTTAAAGTCTAACCGTTGTATTATGGACTGGTTAAATATTATTTAAGGGTCAAGCAGCTATTCAACACCTAATTCCTACCACATAGATGCTTCTGCTTCGTTACTTATGACCGTTATCTGTGCAGTCGAAATTCGTAGTATACTTGCGTCCTCCTAATGGGCTTAAAGGGTCTTTAATAGGCAACTGTGGAACAGCCCTTAAAAAGTCCTATTTTTAGTCTTAATTCACAACATACATATTTTACATTTAATATAATCACGGATATTAATCAAAGCAAGGTCCCAGGAAATACATATTGAATAGGTTGTACAAGAATTCGTCGCGTTTCAAAAGATTATAGTACTAGAGGATTAGTGATTTATGTTTACCACGAATCGTAGGCGTAAAATATTAATCAAGAATAAATAGTTGGGTATTCAAAAGATAACACGCAATTATCAAGGACACAAAAGTTCTTATAGGCATAATAGATCATTTAACACCTTTTATGCGATGTATAAAAATTTACTCCTAAATGTATTTGGTAGAAATTTGAAATAGATAAATAATAATAATAACTGTGTACTGATCACACCACGTTAGTCTAGTCCTGTGGCAAGTTCCGTGAGGACTTATGTTACAGGTACTAAACAACGGAAATATATTTAGTATTGTTATAAATTTAAGGAATTATATATATATATATATATATATATATATATATATATCACCTAGGTGGGATTCGAACCCGCGACCTCTGGCGTAATACGCGGACGAACCGCCACATTACCAACTGAGCCAGCTGGTCGTCGAAAATAATTTGGAATAAAATAACTTTACTTTATATGATGAACATTAAGGGATAGATTTTACGCGAGTAAAACCGCGGGGCTGCGCTATTTTGTCTAAATTTGTGGTTTTAACTTTGAGTCAGAGGTAAAAGTCCATCGATATGCAGCGCCTACATGAAAGAAAGGGCACCAGAAGGTAGGCTGTATGACAGCGTGAGTGTATAGATTCACTAAGAACATGGGACGCATTTATTACAGTATCTTTTTACTTCTATATAGTTCTAGGATCTATATAGTTAATTCACTAATTTATCAGCCACTCGATACCGTGACATATTTTCTTTTAGTTAGTAACACATCACGTCCTAAATAATTAATTTGGGTCCTCATAATTAAAATATATATATATCTATATTTTTATGTATAAGGTGTATTGACAATGTATTCTTTATTAAATTAAAAATCATTGTGATTCAAGTTTAGCCTTGCTACTGCATACAATCTTACAAAGCTTTTATTTTCGTAATAGTTGTTTTCACACTTTTTTTGGTAATATCCGAAGTCTATACCGTATGATTAGACATTATAATCATAAAATATAATAAATGATGTAATCAACATGATAGTTAATAATTAGTCATAATTTACTCACCAAACATCTCACAATCGAAGCTGATCTATTCAATGAACGATTATTTTGCAATAAAAAATTTAACACTGGCTTTGCCAAAGCAGAAGCAGTATTTATTATACATAAAGTCGTCTGATAAGCTACTGATAATGTTCTTGATAATTGCAAATAATATCTATAAATTTGTTTTCAGATTACCTCGAAATAATTTTCAATTAATATTGCTTTGTGAGTTTCGTTGATCCATGTATTTGTAGTTTTTGGTAAACAAGCATGTGCACAAGATTAGCACTAGTTTCTGTTGAGGCTGAAATTAAATTATTTTAACCATGTTAATGAACAAATTATTTACTCAGGAACATATTATGAATAATGTTCAGAAATATAATATAAATATAGAATAGGTCTTATATTTTGGAATAATTCACTTATACTTTGAAGATGATTTCGTTGTCATCAACTCCTGGTCTATCGGACCTATCTCTGATCATGATCTAATTGAAAAATCGAAGGCAGCCCTCAAATTTTATTTTAATATAGGTACGCGTCACTTTAAATGCATAGTTAATTTACTCGGACTATCGGATACGTACGGTAATAGTCAAAATTTTACCCCAATAATCTGATGATGGAAGGTGCTGGTTTATAAAGTGAAAATCTACAATTGTAAATTGATTTTATAAAATCTTCCCCTATTTGTTCTGATCAAAGTTAAACCAATTAGACTCCTCAGGCGGTCCGTTATCGTTATCTGGATCTGAGGACGAATTCCCAGTTAATTGGGGACAATCAACAACATCTTCACGCCAGTTCTCTAACAGGTATAGAGACAGAGTGCTAAATGTTACGATCCTTATATGCCTAACTTGGCTCCTCCACATATATTTGTATAAACAGATCTTCATATAAATATATCTCGTGACACCTTTGCGCTGTACCCGATCAATCTGATTATGATATTGTCAATCTTGGTCTTCCCCGCTAACTACATTGGAGATAATCCTCAAGCTGAATAGGCACATAAGTACCAATGATTTTGGCATCCCAAATAAACAGAGAACGACAGAAGTATTTTAAAGCAATAAAGCTTAGTGAAGACTTGGAGTCGGTCTGATGATGGAGCCGAAAGACAGTTGAGGGGACTTCTCAACGATTTACAGCAGTTACCTTGTACATGATTTTGTTTATTTTGTATTGATAACAACTTGTCACACAAATGAAACTAAGGCACTAATAGTCAGAAGATTAATTATTAAATGTAAAAAAGAAATCAATAAAAATCAAACCCACTTCGAAACATCACACTAAAAAGTGGAAAGTAAACAAAATAGAACATCTCATCTAAACACATAATCTTTTAGTTTAATAAAGAAATCATTGATAACTACATACAGGAGCTAATAGAAATAACAATGTAGAAAAACATGTGGACAATCATACAAGTACATACTTGTCTAATTCTTTAGGTGCAAATGCACTCACAGAATTAAATCCTGAAACTGAAACTTCCTCTTTTTCGATAAATAACGCACCTGCACGTGACAATAATGCGAATGTTTATGGGTGTCGATAGTCATCCAAAGGATATGGAGGGGGGGGGGAAGGAAGTCGGAGTTCTCGCTTGTCCTCATTAATGAAAACATCACGCTATATGAGCTTAACCTTGACCGTCACGAATTGGGAAATGAAACTCCCCCTCGTAGCTTTGATGAGATTCTTTGACATCTACGATTAGATATGGGTTAAACAGACTTATCGAGACAAGTGGCGGGAAGCTATGTTGTCCTTATTCCAAAATCTGGTAAAGACACCAGTATAATGAAATTTTTTAGACTTGCAATTTATGTAAAAACTGTTAGTAAGAGTTAAGATGGTTCCAAGGACACAAACAACTGCTGTCACCATTTCAGTTCGAATTTAGACAATTTACATCAATATTGGACCATCTTGCCTATTTGTAAAATGATGTTTGCATATATTCTGAAAATGGAAATAAGGTTGTAATTATTGGTCTTGATTTGGATAAGGCTTACGAAATGATCTGGAAATACAGAGTTTTAAAAGTTCTAGAAGAATTTATAACATAGGTAACTTTCTTGGATTTATTAGCAACTTATTAAGTATTCGCACAATAGGAGTAAGAGTTGATAACACGCTTTCAAATACATTCATTACTGAAACAGTGTACCTCAAGGATCTGCTTTAAGCATTATTCCTTTTCTAATATCGATTAATAATATTATGGAAGTCATTGAAACCCCAGTAAAGGTATACGTATTTGCATACGGTTTAACAATTTTATGCAGCGATGAAAATCTAAAGGTATCAGGAACACTTTTACAGAATACTTTAGATAAACTAAGTAATTGGTAGTAACATACTGGGTCCAGATTTTCTATAACAAAAACAGAGTTCATTCACATCAAAAAGAGAATTAACAACACTTTGAGTTTAAACTCAATGTATGCTTAAGCATAAACATTAATAATACAAGAGAAGTGAAAAATTTGGCGATATTAGGACTAACATTCGATTCAAAGATGAACTGGATTACGCATATGGAAAAATTATAGGCCAAATGCCATAACAGGATGATAATTATCAAAATGTTATCATCAAACACTGGGGGATCGGATTTTAAGCGCACTAAAAGTTCCTACAAAGCTCTAATTAGGCAAACAGTACATTATGGCGCGATTATCCATGACTCAGCATCAAATAACATCCTGAAACTTCTAGAAGTGTGTTCTAGTGTATTCACACTCAGTATCTAAGATTAAGTTTAGGAGCCTTTAGGGCAAGCCCAGCCAATAGTATATTTGTTGAATTAGAAGGAATTCCACTGCAATTAAGAGGAAAATATTTATGCGTCATATACGCAGCCAAATACATAAATAACTATAAAAATACCATACATAAGGAAACTTCAATACCATCAGACATGGAATATAATTAGAAATTATTAAAAATATTATTTAAGAGTCAAAAAATATTTAGATGAAATTAATTTCAAATTCCCACAATCCCTAAAATTTACAGTAAATGTAGACATATGTAACAAATACACCACTAAACATTCCACATCCGATTATATTTACAAAAAACTGTATTACGAAACTGTAGAGAAAAAATATTCGTATTTCCAACTATTCTTTATAGATGGCTCTGCTTACGAAGGCAAATCGGGCTGTGCAGTTGTATCGTCAAGACATGTCTCAAAATGCAGACTACAAGATTACACAACCATATTTACTTGCGAAGAGATTTCAATCGTAAAGTGTTCAAAGATCATAAAAGAAAATCCGAGTTACACAAAATGTTTGCCTTTTCCTCATTCTATGTCATCTCTCTTAGCCCTAAATAACTTGCAAAACTCAGGCCCGTTAGTAAACTTAGTTAGAAATACTTTATGAGAGTTAATACAGGGCGGCTGTATTATAGAACTAGTGTGGATACCTAGCCCGCAGGCGTCTCAGCCCACGAAAGTGCAGATGTGTAAAGTTAAGGAAGCTACGAAGTTACATTACAGTTATTACAATACCTCTAACACAAGAGATGTTAAAAAACCACCTGACCTTCATATTTAGGACCATGTGGAACAGCTAACCACGAAATGAAGAAGTCGGGTTTTGGATAAAATAATTTACATTTTAATTATATGCGAGATCAGGTAGTTTTAAATAGACTAAGAACTAAGGGACCAATGTAACTCATATTCGACTTTCCACCAAGGAACCTAAAAATAAATGCACTTTGTGTAATTATGATTTATTTATCTGTTAAACGTCTATTGATTGCGTGTCCAATGTGCGAAAGCGAAAGGTTAAAAGTAGATTTACACAAATGTTTAAAAGATGCTTAGACAGACAACTCTGAAGCGACTGAAAAATTATTAAAAGTAATTAATTTATGTAACTTCATATAAGAATTATATGAAGTGGTCGCTAAGACCCTAGTTGTTTCAACGACCTTAAATAAATAAATTGGAAAAAGAATAAGAAATAATAAAGTTGTTTTCTTTGCGTTTCAGTCTCAAATGCGGCAAATGATGCATTATCAAATGCATCATTTGCCTCATTTCATCACCTTTCTCTAAAGAGAACATTAGTATTGCAGAAAATATGCAGCAGGCGATAGTAACCCTTGTATCATTTGTATTGCCGCTATCATTGTAGCGTAATCAAATATATCAAAATCTATTTTTTAATTCGTGAGACGCGAGAAAAGCTTATGGGTCTCCTTTCCTCTGTGTAAGGCTAAGGCTTTGATTTAGAAAAAGTCCTTAATACCATACATGGTAAAAGCGTTACGTTGTATTTTTGACGAAAGTATGCATTCCATAACGAAAGTATCTATAAGAGCGGCACGAAAAATGGACATTGTTACGTATGGGGCGAATGATAAAGAAAAAAAGGTTATAACGAGATCGTCACTATTATTATAAGCTGGATAATTAAGGTAGACATGGTGTGACACATCTGTATGCAGATAGTTGCGCAATAGTAATAACAGTGCAATGATATCCAAGATATTTAATTTTTTGAAAACAGCATTACGATTACAGCAATAAAACTTACTTATCTGTTACCTGGTCATACAATGATGCTTGTGAACACCATATATGTAGAAAGGTTTAGCTGCAATAAAATAGTGTGGGCTCCTTCTGAGTGGCCTACTATAATAGCAAATGCCAGATCAGACCCAACTGGCTATACTATTGGTACTCTAAGTCAAAGTGGTTTCTGCAAGTTTTATTGCCAATCAAGTTCATAATGGTCCTCAACTCTAAGAATTGTCAATTTCCAAAAGAATAGTTCAGTCACTTCAATACGGGTTTTTCGAAGGTAGCGGAAACCAGGAACTGAATTTTGATTAAATTATCAAATCGAGAGAAATTAGTGCTAGAACACGAGGAGGACCAAGGCAACTTATAAACGAAATAAATACTAAATAAATAATAAAGTTACATATCACGAAATCTTAAAATCTCATCTACGTATAAAGATTTCATGGACTTTTGCTATAAGAATACTATACCAAACAGGTACCACGAAGGATATTTAAATATGAGACACGATGGAGACTTTCCAGATTTGTTGAATGTGACTGGCGAAAACGAATCGAGTACTGAAAGTAAGAACTTTTTTTTAATTCTCATTTTATTTAGGAGCTTTCAGCGTTGGCACTATAATTACAATTTCAACCAATTAATATTCTTCCGTAATACTAAAGATTTACCAACGAATTTACATAAATACCTAAAATTATAATTCTGAGGCAAACTTAACAAATATAAAATTAAACCAATATCTAAATAACTAATTGTTAATATTCTACATAAATAGGTGCTGTAAGAAAATTAGAACTTTCACTTTAGTTTTACAGATTGCTATAATTTCATGGTGTGTTGTGTAGATTAATTTTATTTTAATTTTAAAAAGATTTAATTGATCTCATAGATTTGGTTTGTAAGCAATATTAAATTAATAATTTGTTGTTGTTGTTGATCTAATTGTTTTTATTATAATCAAAGCAAGTTAATTTAAGCTCAATAATGATTCAGTCTTTATTTCTTAAAAAAATCAAAACATTATGCAGAAGTTTCCCTGAAAAATGTATAGGCACTTTACATTTTTAATTTACTTTCTTTTATTTAAATGAATTCAAATTTAAATAAATTAGGTACCAAATAATATGCATCTGAAATTAAAAATCCTTAGAAATGTTTGAAATTTACTTATTTTATTAACGCATAATTTGTCACAAAGGCCTTCTGTCTAGTACTGTATCTGCCTTTAGTGAGAGCAAAAATATTGTAAGCGCCAAAAAAAGTATAGCCTCGTTTTTATAATGTTTCGTCGCTTACGCTCAGTAGGCGGCAATGGCTCGATACTTTTGCATGAGAACATTTGACTGATAACTTTTCTCTTTGTAATAGTTTTACTGTTAAAATTAGAATACAAAGAAGAAATTTTAGATAGTGTGTATAATAAAGGTAAGCATTTATATAGTAAATATAAAAAACACAATTGTGTTATTGATCCGCTAATCTAGCGATGAGGGATGATAAGCTGCGGATCAAAAGTAGTTGTTGGAATTTCTTTGCCCAACAGCGAATCTACTTCGATATCCACTCGATCCGATCTTGTGAATTACTAACAAGACTACATGCTAAGTTGGTCTATGTATAGGTTATTAACAACTTAAACAGATTATATCGAGTTTTGCTTTTAAAGTTCTCTAATCGCAGCGATTCTGTTAGGTGCTTTACAGCAGCCATGGGCACGTCGGGACTGACAAGCAGAAAGAGTGTCCTGAGTCAGAGTACGACTAGTCGTATATTGGACGTCCTCACAATAGAAATTCTTTCTCCATCTCTGCTGGAAGCGCCGCCGCTGGGAGATCTCGCTAACTAGAATGTTATCTTTCAAGTAAGCGGCAATTTACGTAAATCCGGAAATCGTGTCTTATCTGATGAATAAAGATAGGTAATCTAAATGTATTTCGATAAGTGAACTTTAAAATTGTAGTTTAAATATGTTGATTAAAACGCGGAAAATAACTAAATAGGAGTTAGGTTCAAGTGACTAAAATTGTGTGACCATAGATGAGTGACTTTAGCCACGCAATGGCAGATGTGAATATTTGTGGGTTTAATGCAACAGCGCCCGAACTTTACCTGATGAAGTGGAGTGAATTCAATAAACTCCCTTGGGATTCCTTTCTCTCTCACAGAATGAGTAGGGTTATCTTGCTCGTCCTACTTTCATTAAAGTAAGTCAAAGGTGCCAAATGTTTATTGAAAATACCACGCAGTGGTTTTTGTTAAGATAAACTAACAATAATAA
>JAFELO010000653.1:605020-626430 GCA_017140195.1 Eumaeus atala | reverse complement strand
ATAGATATATTTAGATACTATTAGATTTATTTTGTATCTCTGTTATTTGTGGGTTGAATTGTAGAATATTAAATAATAAACACGATTATTTAATAATCTACAGTTGAATGATTTTGTTCATAATAACTTGCACATGTACCTTTAAAGTACTTAGGTGGATCTAAAAGTTCGTCGCCTAACCTACATGGAGCTATGACATCTTTTTAAATCTAACGTCATTTGTTAGTATGTGTCATATAGATTTATTGTGCGCAGTTTCATTCCAATACTGCACAATATAAATTTTCTGTGATTATTTGTTTGAAGCAAACTGACGCAATTTTCAATAATGGAGAAAATTGAACACCGTGCAGTCATTAAGTACCTCAATAAAAAAGGCCTATCACCAAAAGACATCCATCAAGATATGGTGAGCACTTTGGGGGAGTCTGCTCCATCGTATTCCAGCGTCAAGAAGTGGGTAGCTGAGTTTAAGCGCGGTCGTGAGAGCATTAAAAATGATCCTAGGAATGGAAGGAATACATCCTCTACCACGAAAGAAAACATCGATAATATTTGTGATCTCGTACTGGGTGATCGACGTTTTGACCATTGGTAAGATAGGTGAGATAACAAACATTAGTTATGGCTGGGTGCAACACATAATAACGGAAGAGTTGGGGTTCCATAAGGTTTCTGCTTACTGGGTCCCGAGGTTGCTTTCAGCTGAACAAAAACGAGTTCGATACACAATTTCGCGAGACTGTTTGGAAATTTTTGAGACTGATCCCGAGGACTTTTTGTCTAGATTTGTTACCATGGATGAAATCAAAGCAACAATCCAAACAGTGGAAAGGTTCGGACTCTCCTACACCGAAAAAGGCTAAGGTCGTTTTGTCGACTAACAAAGTCATGACTTCTGTTTTTTGGGATGCGAAGGGCATTATTTTTGTAGATTATTTACCGAAAGGTCAAACTATAAATTCTAGTTATTATTAACCTTTTACGAAGACTCCGCGAAGAAATGAATGAAAAAAGGCCGGGAATGTTGCGTAAGAAAGTTTTGTTTCATTAAGACAATGCACGTGTTCACACTTCGGTTGAAACAATGTCTGTAATCCATGATTGTGGCTACGAATTGCGGCCCCACCCACTTTATTCACCGGATTTAGCCCCCTCGGATTATCATTTATTTCCAAATTAAAAAAAATATTTGAGTGGGTCGAAATTTTCGAGCAAAGATCAGGTGATAGTCGCGGTAAACGATTATTTCGCCGACCTTCCGGAACCTTTTTTTTTCGAGAGGATAAACAAGTTGCAGGTCAGGTGGAAGAAGTGAACTAGATATACTCGTAAGCTCATATTTAAACAGCCATAAAAGAAGAGAAACCCATTTGACGATAATTTTAATTTTTTACCTAAATTCATAGTTTGGTGATTTATTTAGAAACAAATAACGTAGCCCAAATTTAATCCACCTTAGCACTTATGTTTTGAAACACAAAAAATTCAATTGCTCCACATTAATTAATAGAAAATAAATAAGAATCTTAGCGGAAGCCAATTTCGGTCCCCTCTTTGGAAAAACTTTTACCAAGGATATTTATGGCCCCTTCAAATCCATGGCTCACGCTTAAGGTGCATGTGACGTTGCATTAGTGCAATTATGTTACCATCATCATCATAGCCATCATTATCAGCCCTTATCGGTCCACTGCTGGACATAGGCCTTTCTCAATGTACAGCACGACGACCGATCTCCTGCTACTCGCATCCATCCCGAACCGGCTACTGCACGGAGATCGTCTTCCCACTTGGTGAACGTTCGACCAACACTTCGTTTTCTCCACTCCAGAGCCTTACTGGCCCATCTGCCATCTGTTCTTCTGAGTGTGTGACCAGCCGATTGCCACTTCATCGAGCCTATTCGTCGCGTGATATTATATACTTATGACTTTAGTTTTCCACCTTATGACTTCGTTTCGAATTCTGTCGGACAGAGAAACACCCAACACAGCTCATTTGATTGTCCGTTGAATTAAGCTCGGCGATATATGCGACAGCCCAACTGAATCCTTCTATAGGCTTCCTTCTCGAAGTTATGTCTACTTTTGTCAATGATAAAGTAATGTAAGTTCCCTGCAGTACTTGAAGGTCTTGATCTCTTCGATTTTAGTCTTATCAATGTAAATTCTTGTTTCTGTTGATAATTTAAGTAGTGAAAATATTGAATCTGGAGTCTAAACCAAGAATTTTGGTAATATTCACGACCCACTTTCGAAAAGAACTGATTAGAAACTAAATTCTTAAGAACTAGGCTGCCGATTGGCATACCTCCATGCCCGTCAAATATGTTACGTGCAAGCAGTAAGCTAAATAAATATGAACCTTTTTGATTATATATTTAAATTTGTTTTATTTTTGTATTCGGTTTGACATGGCCAAGGTTTGTATGTAGGAATATTTATGGAATATTGTGTGTAAATATATATTATTAATCACAGTATGTGTAATCTCGAATGGAAATTACCTAATAATCCATTACTAGATAAGCAGCAGCTTTGATAGGCACATAGTACACTGTTGTTGTTTGATTTGTGTGATATAGATCAAAAACCACAACATTTGAGTTATTAAATCAGTTTATCAAAAATACAAAGGTATCGAATGTTTGTATGTGTATTTCATTCACTGAATAATTAAATGTGTTATTTTAAAAAAATCCTTCCAATTTTGAAAGTGACGTTAGTTACTTTCATACATAAATTCAACATACTTAAGTAGATATATACATACCATACTTGTTCCCTTTTTGACTTCAGTCATGTAAACGTATTATTATCAACAATACAATCTAATTATCAGGTGAATGAGTAGGAAGTGCTTTAATTTTTGAACTTCTCCTATCCTTCCATCTACAGCATATCTACGCCTCTGCTTTTCTATTTTATTTCTAATTCTACTCACCTACATAACTATTTATTTTATATTTATCTGGTCCCTAACCACTAGTTAGCGCAGCGGACTTCTACCGGGGTGGTCCAGGTTTGAACCCCGCCGTGTACCAATTCTGAGTGCATCTACATTGAAGGAAAACATCGTGAGGAAACCTGGATTCCTGTATTCGAATTCCTCCTAATCTAGGATTGAGTCGAGTTTCCTATTTGAGTTGCAGAGGTCGGATAGCAGTCGCCCTTTGTAAAACCTGACGCATACACATAAAATCCCCTAGATATTTATTCTTCTTCTAAATGAGTTATCTTCATCTTTTTATCGGTACTTTTATGAGACGGGTTTGTGATAAATGAATGCAGATGTTTGGCAGGTGGAGCTAGTGGGTTTTGCGATTTAATGCAGTATTTCACAGGCCCAGCCTACCGAGGTATGAGCATGACTCTATAATGATGATTGATAATGAGTTATAAAATAAATAATGAAAACTATCAATAAAAATTATACGGAAATGCAATTAAAACAAGAGAAATAGACTAAAAAATACAATTAACAAATATAATTCCAAAAGAACCTCTGAGAGTCCTCTGCGTTTCCCCGCATCAACAAAATAATGGATTATACGGCTTGCACGTGATTCAGAATTGAACCCCGAATGGGTGCACGCTGAGGCTATGGCAGATGCTCTGGTAATCAAGTCTGTACCCCATGGATCAAGGACTGTCCTCTAGTAAGTCCATTGTTTGGGGCGTTCACCCATCACAAGCGCAAGTATCGACATCGAAAATTTTGAACCTGTGTAAATGGCGTTTGTTGGTAAAAGTGGTGTGGTGTGCAGTGAGTGAGCGTAGCTTTTTTATATGAGTGAATGCTAAACGACGCATTCACCAGCTTACTTCCAAAGTGATGTGATGATTCTTACAAAACGAACTGTACTGTAATTTGTAGTCTGAGGCAAGTTGAGCGAACTATAATGCTTTATAGATTACCGTGCTTATAGCATTAGTGATTTATCTGAATCTATACTGTGACAATTTAGTTACATATAAGGAGTCACTATGGGGTCACAGTATTAAAGGGTCTATTAGAGGTTTAGTTTTTAATGATGCTCCATATTCACAATCGGGATTACTTAAAATACTACAAGCAACAAACACATTGAATCAATCCATCTTTTGATAGTGGTTAGTAAAAAGCTAGGGAACAAAATCTTATCTGGGTAGTTGTCCGAGACTTCCTACTGCAACCCGGATGGAGAATCGTTATATATTCAATTATACCTTCATCCAATGTTTGTTTGCGGGTTGTTCTTCAATCCTCAAATTCAATAGTTGAAGATTATGGTGACATCATATCTTCATATTAAAAAGAAAAACAGAGAAAAGTACCTTCGTGCCTATTATCCTCGAAGAGGTACACAACTCGTAGATCCAGGAGATATACTAGCACACCCACGATTAGCCAAGGTACTGAGCCCATGATGTCATAGGTGGCAAGCCTATGGCCACTTTGGGCACATTACAATCCCGGACAATGTAATGCATGCTCAGAATAATCTGAAAAACTTTTAATAATAGTGGTGTTCGAACCCAGGGGCCCACGTAGCTAATGATCTTCACAGGCGACATGCGCACCGTTACACCACAGAGGCTATTATTTTGTATTAAATCCAACTCAAAAAGGAAAAAAGAAACTGAGTAAAGTCTGAAACAGAACACACGACCAATAAGATCCCGTCCCATTCTCTTGGCTTAATTTTTTTTTGTTGTTGACGCAGGGAAATGCATTTACGCGCCTTCACCGGCCCTGGGTGGGGTCCAGTGGTGTGTGGGGCTCGCGGCACATTATAGTGCCGAGTACCCACAAGAACAACCGCGAGTGCCATCAGTACCGCCTTTGGTGAAGTGCCCCGGAACAGCAAATCATCAGGGCACTTTGGCGGCTAGTCAGCCCCTAAGGGACCGACGCCACCTCCACAGATGGCGTTGTCCGCACTACGGGACAACCCCACCAACTTTGGGCCAGTGCCAAATGGGGCGAGGTTCCCATCCTCGCCCTTTGCATTGTTTTTTTGCTCTTTTGTCCCCTCTTCTTATAAGAGGGGTATAAAGAGCATATACCTCCTCGGCTTAATTAGCTTCGCCCAAGGTGTCTCGGATCACCCCAGGCTACTGAGCCCCACCTCCACGACAACGACAAGGCTTGAACCATGGTGGGGATTCTCTTGGCTCCATAAGCCAACTAGAGTCTGGCAATATGTAACCGGATTTATACTCAGAAGTACGCCGGTAATTGGCATTCGTGGAAAATATCGATTTCTGGGCGGAAAAAATCGGAAAACCGGGAAATCGGAGCCTTATGATGACTACCGTCGCCCAAGGTCATTCACATGATTGTTACGCAACCCCGATGTGTTGCCCTCCTATCAAAACCCCCGCCCCCACCGCAATGCGCCACCGGCTGGTCACAAACTACACGAAACGCGACAGCGACGCTGTAACTTTCCGCCGCTATCAAGTGAGCGTGGGGTACTTCCCCGGTCGTCCCGACCCAATTCTGCTGCATAGGAGGATGTAACACACATGGCCAATACACCAAATAAAAACACAATTTTGTTACAGTACACATATTGTTTTATTTAATTTTAACATTTACCCGCACCTACTAAAAATCTCTTCTTGTAGCTACAGCAAAATTAAAACAGAAATGTTGAAGAGCTAGACGAACAAATTTTGAAGAGCTAGACGAACGAATTTACATATACCTTTTTGTACAATCGTGTAATTATCACATGCATCATGCGGACAACTGCCCGATTTCGCACTAATAAATTATCGTAAATATCAATCGTAATACATAATTTAAAGTACATAGGTATTCAATTTATCCTTATTGCGATATCTGCTAACAGTCGATGTGTCACTTGATTCTACGAAACAATAGTTGAAATATTAATGTTTCCACATCAATGATGTGGAAACAGTGATTGTACATCAGGATATCTGTCATGTCAGTCCACCCGTGACCATGGTTGCTGTGAAGCTTCTGTAACGTCGGGCTACATAAATAATTTAATAAACCGCGACAAAATCCGTAAAAGTAGTTTTATTGTGATGAATAGTTGAAATGTTTCCTACAATAGAAGCCATGATGTGCTACATGACCACTATAGTCGCGGAGTGCTGCAAAAAGTACAGGAGCATAAAATAAAATATACAAAGCAGTATCTTGATAATCTGGGGACTACTCTTTTTTGTGTTAAAATCTCCGTAGTTCGTGGATATCATTCTGTCACTAAAATGTACTTATATATCATTTTCTTAATGAGATAGGGGGCAGACGCGAAGATAGGTAGTAACTACCGCCGCCCATAGACATCTGTAAGACTAGGTGTCTTACAGACGCGTGGCCGGCCTTTAAGGAATAGGTATGCTCTTTTCTTAAAGACCTCTATATATATAACTTGTTACCGGATCGGAAATACCGAGGGAGGCAGCTGGTTCCACAGTATAGTTGTTCGCGGTGAGTAGTGTCGTTTAAACCGCACTGTTGTAGATTTCGCGGACATCAAGTTGATGGGCGTGGAACTTAGAGTTCTGTTACGATGTCCGAAGATGGAATTCTGGTGCTGTTATTAAGCCGAACAATTCCTCGGAGCACTCCCCACGAAAAATACGATAAAAGACGCACAGCGAACCGACTTCTCTTCGTAGGACCAAAGAATCGAGCTGTCCGGAAATAACTTGGTCGTCAACGATTCGAGTCGCTCTACGTTGTATGCGGTCAAAAGTAACGAGCTGCCCATAGGTGGGAGCAGTACTCCATATGCGGTCGGACCTGCGCCTTGTAAAATTAAATTTTGAATTAAAGTTGATTGAAGTACTGCTTCGCCCTATAGAGCACGCCCAGCTTCTTTGAGTCTAATTTACCTTTCGCTTTCAAATGACCGCGGAACTGAACGTTACTCGATATCTCACCACCAAGTACTCCGAAACTAGCGGATGCCGATAGGTAGGTATTCTGGAAACGAGGAGATACGACGAAGGTTGACATTTTAGCGGTAAACGCGCAAACTTGTGTCTTGTGGGGATTAAATTGGACTAAGTTTAGTCGGCCCCAATCTGAGACATTGGATAACAAATCCTCGACTACAGACACGAGTTTGTTCCGATATTCCTTGACGAATTCTCGGGAAATGTTGGCACGACCAGTGTATAAAGCGTCCCCAGTGCTATCATCTACGTAACAATGAAGGCCACTGGTTTGCAGCATGTCATTGATATGCAGAAGAAACAGCATAGGAGACAGAACACAGTTTTGAGGAACATTAGCGTTGACAAATTTAAGGGCGGAGCATGCGCCGTCAACCACAACCTATACAAATATACTGCGATTTGTCAAGAAGCTAGTGATCCAATCGCATAATTTCACGGGAAGTCCGAATGGACAAAGCGTTGAAAGGAGCACTTTGTGCCAAACCCGATCAAACGCCTTCGCTACATCCAGACTAACCGCCGATGCCTTCCCCTTGGCTTAAACTACCTCCGCCCATCAGTGCATTAAGTAAACTAGAAGATCACCAGATGAAAGTCTACGGCCGAAACCGTACTGGCGGTCACTAATTATTTGATGATCTTCCAAGTATTGCAAGAGCTGGCAGTTGATAATAGATTCCATAATTTTGGAAAACAAGGGGGTTGGATGGATCGGAGCGGTTACCTTTTTCAGGGATCGGGTGCACTAAAGCTGTCTTCCAACAGCTGGAAACTATGCCAACAGATTAGGAGAATCGGGAAAAGCGGACGAAATTGACCATAAACCGACGGTTATGGTCAATTTCTGATCCTAGTACGATGATGGTCGCATAGGTATCCTCTCTATTGTTTGTTTACAATCGTCACTTCAGGAGTAAGAAGTCAACGCATCAGCGTATGGGGTTGTTTTGTGAACAAATTAAACAATAAAACCTTGCTCAGGAATCGCTCAATCCCTTCCCACTGAACGTTTCTTCATACGGTCTTGAATATTTTGTGAAAGTCGAGAATTTACAGACAGAAAGCTTTTAGAGACTTTGTTTTAACTATAAAATAATATAAATGAATGTGTTAGGTTCTTACATAGGAACACCCATTGTGTTTTTTGTATGGGAGCAACAAAAAGTAGAATATTTCTTAATATTAGTATTTAATGTATTTAATTAATCAAAGTATGAACCATTGTTTTCTATGTTCATTTTACCTTAACATAGATAGTCCGTTGATCCTCTTACTAGAAAACCAGTCGGGCGGGAATCAATAACATCTTTGTATGCGATTTGGACTGAAAGTTGATTTTTTTTCCTTGCAACAAGTTATCCAAATTTCGGAAAAAACGGTAATCTTACGGAGGGTGTCTTAGACTTTCCACTTTCAATTGGATCTCTTCTAACTTGGTAGCCCTGTTGCGCAGTTTGTGACCTAGCCTTGTCGTGAAGCAGCAATGGCGTGGAGCGACTGACCAGCCAAGGTTGTTTAGCCGCGAGTTTTTCCATCATAGTTTGTAATTGGTGACAATAGACATCAGCCGTAATAGCCTGGCCAGATTTGAGAAAACTGTAATGAGCAAGACCGGCACTAGTCCCAAAACGCTTACAATAACTTTTTTGGGATTAATTTTCGCTTGGGGCAGGATTTAGCTGGCTGGCCAGGATCCAACCATTGTGCTGAGCGCTTCTGGTTATCGTTAAGAATCCCTTTTTCACCGCAGGTAATAATTCAGTTTAAAATACCTTCATTATTGTGCGGGTTTAGTAATGTAACGCAGCAGTGACTCGCGTTTGCCGGTTTGCTTCTGTCAATTCGTGAGATACCCACCTATCAAGCTTTTTAATCCTCCCATTTTGCTTCAAGTGAATTAAAACAGTTTTATCACTACTATCCTAGCTGCATCTAGCTCGGACGTGGTTTACGATGTATCCACAATAGCCTTCAACTGTTCATTATCAAGTTGAGTTGGCTGTCCACGGGGCTTGTTCTGTAGGTCAAAATTTCCGGAACGAAAATGTTGGAACCAAAAACGAACTGTGTTTTCTTTTGCAACACGATCGCCAACAACATCATTCACCCTTCGATAATGCGATATTTAAAGTTTTCCATCTTGTAAAATGATTGGACGCAAACAGAGAAAAAAAAACAGAAGAAAAAAACGAATGAATGACGGTGTCGAAGTACAAATACATGAGTAAATAGCTGTACAAATGAATTTGGAATTCCTTAGCAAAGGTGAGAAATTCGTGGTTAATGTGTCCAGTACGAAAAACGCCAATTTCATATGTAAGGACCTAATATAAGCATAATTAGTTATATAAATAAATAATGAAAAAGTGCAGTAAAATTTTGAATAATCATAAATTAAACCCCACAAATACATAAACATTGCTAATAACTTCTACATTTTACATTTATAACTGCAGCCACTTGTCATACAATCCTTTGAAATGTTTATGAAATTAATATAATGTAAATGGTTGCATGGCAGGTAAGCACTAATGTTCTGTAAATGACCATAAACCAGAGCCTAGGGAGGATCCCTATGGTCGGTTCATGGCCAATTTCTAATCCTAGTACAAAGTACAAACCACTTGATACCGCCGTAATGTGACAGCAATACTGACGCGTTGCGTACGGTTTGTGAGTAGGCGGAGGCCCTTTGGACGGGAGGAGAAAAGGACGGCATCGCGCCTGCATGCTATCAATAATGTAGTAAGTAGTAGTAATTTGGATGTCTATGGCCGTCGGTAGTCGTCATTAGGTTTCGGTTTCTTGTTTGCCGTAAAACAGTTTAGGACGTCATTACTGTTGCAACTTTAACTGATTGTAACATGAGCAAAAGAGCAGACCATCTCAGTCTGAATTAGAAATAGATGGTCGCTATGGTTATTGCATATTCTTCTTCAATGATAGGATGTAAACCTTTAAGTAAATTTTTTTTGGTAGTAATTATATTTTTTGGCGTCAAACCCTTTTTTATTTCACTCCACTTTATAGCCGAGATGGCGACAGCAGAAGGAGGTAAAAATCTCTCTCTCTCTCTCTCTCTCTCATACACACATACACACACACATACACTCACTCTCTCCCTCACACACACACACACTCTCTCTCACTCCCTCTCCCTCTCTCTCTCTCTCGCTTTCTCTCTCTCTCTCAAACACACACACACACACACACACACACACACACACACACACACACACACACACACACACACACACACGCGCACACACAAAATCAAATAATGATTGTGTATAGGTATGCCATAGTCATATCATCATCATCATCAGCCCTTATCGGTCTACTGCTGAACATAGGTCTCTTTCAATGAAGGCGAAGACGGCCGACTTCCTGCTACTCGCATTCATCCCGGACCAGCGACTACTGCAAGGAGATCGTCTTCCCATAGTCATTTACACCAACACAATAGAATATATTGTTTATTTCCAAGAACCTCTTCCTGACAGAACGGCCTCTCAAACCACATTTTTAAATAAGATTTCTGTCGTGTTGCCGCCTGTGCCTGCGATTTTCATGTCAGTTGGTGAGGTGTGTTAATGCCCGTCGTATATAATCGTCTCCTGGTCACATAGGTAATATAATGGAAACCTTTTCTACTTTTTAGTACTATTTTATATGAGATAGGGGGCAAACGAGCAGGCGGTAGCAAATAGCGCCGCCCATAGACATTTGCAAGCCTAGGCGTCATGCAGACGCATTGCCGGGCTTTAATGATGAAAAGGTATACTCATTTCTTGAAGATCTCTATGTCGTGTCGGATCAGAAATACCGAGGGAAGCAGCTGGTTGTACAGTACAGTTGTATGCGGTAAACAGCGGCGTAAAAAATACAAGATATACGATTCCATACTAAAATGTCTTCTTTTTTTTTAAATATAGGGGGACAAACGAGCAATCGGGGCCTTTCAACTATTGCAACGATGCCCATGAACATTAGCATAATTATGCCAATGTGTTGCCCTCATTTTCATCTCTCCCACTCACAAACCGTACGAAACGCGACACCGTTGGTGTCATTTTACGGCGGTACCAAGTGAGCGAAAGGTACCTCCCTGGTAGTGCCACCCCAATTCCGTTGCACAGAAAGATGTAGTGTCATGCACTATGCATCCATGACTATACATAAACACAATATTTTGCAATGTCAACCTCACGTGTATGATTTTAGGTAGTTGTTACCGTTCAGATTCCATTTGAAGATGTGTCAAATCTAAACATATTTCCCTGAAATGTCGACCTTACGCGCATGTCTTCCAGTTGTTTTGACACAGCACATAATTTGACAGAAGAACAAGGACGATTTCGATACGCTCAATGTATATGTATATTGGTATTTTTCTAAATCAATGATTCTAGTAAGTATCTCTAACTTTTCACTGTTATAAGTGAATCTTAAGTTGTATAATTGTATATTGTTGTAATCAATTATTAACTTATCTAGTAAATTAAAGTAAAGAAAATTCAGTTAGTTATCGATTTTATTTATAATTATTGTGAATCAACAGGTGTTAACTATGAATATTCTGAAAATAATTATTATAGTAATAGATAGATAATAAAAATAAAACCCTTATGATAGTGACACCTGGTGTGGAGTATTAGAACTGCGTGCACTAGTATTTTTTTTTTTTTTTTGATAATATGTGCTTTAAACTCTCAGATAGTCAATTGATTGCACTTATCTTCTAAATTATACGGTATAATATATTTAGTAGTGTAGTATGCAAAAATTTTATATAGTAGTTGAATGAAAATAATTTATAATGTAAAATATTTATGATAAAATTAAATTATTTTAATAATTATTAATATAGTACCTGGGAGAGTAACATCTTGTGTCTGAAATTGGAAATACGTTATAAATCATCTTAGAAATAGTTAATAAATTAATAAAAAAATAATGTTAAGTATGAATTATATGCGTAATATGTCCACTATAAGCTACTAGAATATAATACACAGTTTAGTCGTATTTATTACTTTTTGATCGCTGCATTTTAATATTTGGTTTGGTACACAGCACTATCTACTGCCTAAATAAGAAATTAGAAAGCTAATAGTTAAGAAGTAAATCGAATAATCTCCGTTAGATATCACTTACCAAAGTGGTTATTATTAAAATAATTCTTCCTGGATGGCGAAAGCTTTCGTGAGCGATACTAGTCTCCTTCTCTATCCCACAACCAGTACATTTTGTGGTACAATTTACGAAAAACTATCACATCTTTAAATTTGGACTTCAGCGTAGTAATTTAAGATCATATCGAATAATATGAAAGTTCTGAAAATGTTGCAAACACTTGTAAATCTATGCTTCTTGCTAGTAACATATTATTGTACAGATTGTTAAGCAGACAGTCCTTGAATATAAATGAGCCTTGGTCGCACAGCGACAATGTCTCCCAATATAGTTATTAATAAGGTTTTCAGGTTATTTACCGTTTTGTACAACTTAGGAACAGATGTCGCTTTTCCAATGTAAATATAAAATACATCCTTTCCGTCACTAAAAAGGATATTTTACTTATTACTTACTACAAAACTATTTTTACAGGTTCTATCGCGATTGATTTAATTATTTAAGTAGCCCGTGTTTCAGAAGCTTTACAGAAACCATCAGGGGTGGACTGAGTAGACAGATGTCCTGATTACACAAACTATTAAAAGTACCCGAAGAATTATAATTCCGATTAACGCAAACAATACTTATTGTATCATGCTATCTTGAGGTGTTATGTTTAATGTTTCATTTGATTTTGTTTATCTCTGAGACCCAAGCAGAGGGAGAGAGGGAGGAACCCTGCCATCTTCTCTATTAAAATTTGGATGTATTCAAATTTCAATGGCCTCACGGATCATCCTTGGAAGGAGTCGGTATTCTCGTGAGGATTTGCGCTTTATCAAATCTAATGGAATCACAGATTACAAATTTTGTAACATGTGGGTGATTCATATCAGCTATATGTTCTTTAACACGATTTTCTACGGATCTTTGAGTTTGCCCTATATAAGAGAGTCTACAGTCACAATCAAGCTTGTACATTTCTGTATCTTATAGAGCGATATGGCATTTCACCGATGGTAAGAAATGATTTACCTACTTTGGTGGCTTAAAGTAAGTTTTTATTGAAGCTCGCTTGAGAATACAGCCAATTTTAACAGTGACCCCTTTTGAATATGGTATTATTGTAGGCAAGCGCTCGAGGGTGGCTGGTTTCACTCGGCTTCTGTGGAGCAGACGGGGTACCCCAAAGCTTGTTATCCTGTAGAACTTGCTTGACACGTTGAAGTTCGGTATCCAGGTGTTGCTGTCACAGATGTCTCGTGCTCTCTGAAACAAAGATTTACTCACGCTAGATAACTGTGTTGGATGGTGATGTGAATTGCCATTTAGATACCTATCAGTATGGGTTACTTTCTGTAAATAGTATAACTGAGGGTGTTGTTGGGATTGCGGATGTCAAAACATCTTAGAAAGATAAAAAATTACTTTTGTGTTAATACTTATAGATATATTTTAATTTTATTATTGAAATAATGGAACTATTTGTTTTTAACGCTATAGTTGGTGGGTAAAATATGATTTGTTTTGGTTTCATTTTGTTGTTCTTTTGGTTCAGAACTATTTATAGTGTTTTGTTAACTGATTCCTATTGATAAATAGATTGAATGATGGCGATGAATTTTTCACATAATCCTCTTCTGAGTATTTTTGTGATGCCGAAAACAGTGGCACGTCAGTTATGGGATATAACTGGCACTACATTATCATTAGGTCGGAGTCTTAGGGTCGAAATAACTTTGTACAATATATGTAGTACATGAGTGTTCCTGAGATGAGAGATACGCAGCCACTTTAGAGATACTCGATATTCAATGATATGGTTTAACCTGTGAAGGCCAAATATGACTCTAATGCAAAAGTTGTGTATGTGCTGTAGCTTGCATAACTGCTCCTTGGTTAAGATAATATAATTAATAATTGGCAGTAACAAAGCCTATGTTAGTGCAGTCCTGGTCTATGAAAGAGTATTATCAAATAATAATACTCAATGTGAACTCCATTAAGGGAGGTGTATTTCCCATGTTTAGTTTCTTTAGTAAGTCTCGACTACCAAGATCCGGATGAGCATTATTACAACTTAAGTTGACAAAATTATAAATTTTGTGGGCGCCTGCATATGTTTAGTACGAAACAGAACAGGTTGTTTAGGTATTCAGTAATTCAACAGTTACTTGTATTTTATTTAGCAACTCAACATTGAATCGAAAAACTGAAATCAATGTGAAAAATAAATTGAAAAGTATATTCCCAGCGTCCTATGCGTTTTCACAACGAATATAACAGCATCACATGATGTGACTAATCCACCATATGTTCCAACTGTTAAGGGATCGGTACCAAGTAATCAAACGTTCTGCCCAAATGATCCAACATTGGGCCCAATCGACACGACATGGAATCCTAACTATTCCACGCAGGACGTAAATAATCCACCATTTTTTTCATTTGTTACCCAAGTAATAAAACTTCCAGCCCTAATAATCGGACATCATGCCCAACCAATACGACGTGGACGTCCTCCCTAACCCACCCCGCGGGTAACTAATTTGCTATTTGTTCCAACTGTTACGGGATCGGTATCAAGTAAGCCAACGTCGAGCCCAAATAATTCAACGTTGGGCCCAATCGACACGACGTGGGATCATATCTTTCCCACGCCGGAGGTGGCTAAACCACCATAATATGTTCCAACTGTTACGGGATCGGTACCAAGTAATAAAACGTCCAGCCCAAATAATCCAACATCGGCCCCAATCGACACGACGTGGAATAGTATCCGACTCACGCCGGGAGTAACTAACTCACCATTTGTTCAGGTTGTTACGGGATCGGTACCAAGTAATCCAACGTCCAGCCCAAATATTCGAACATCCGCCGCAATCGAGTGATTTTTGGAGATTTTGGCTGCATTGTCCCTCAATTGGGGCGGCACGGCCGAGAAGGTAGGTGGTACCTCTCGCCCACATGCTATCATCCTAAACTGACAGGTGTGTTATGGTATGGTTTGTAAGTAGTCGATAGTCCATTGGACCCGAGGAGGAAAGGAGGACAAAGTGTCTGCGTGGCAATTATGAGTTGTCCATTCGTTTCCCTATATTACAAAGAAAACCCCGCTTGATGAGTACGGTGAAAAAAAAATATATTTTTTTTTGTGAGATAGGGTGGGTAGTGACTCCCGCTGCCCATAGACATTTGCAAGACTAGGCGTATTACAGAGGCGTTGCCGGCCTTTAAGGAACACACTTTTCTTTTTTTTAATGCGTGCAACGTGTAGCAATTATATTTTGCTACTTAAATATTTTATAAAAAAAGTATATCTGTCATCTTTGACTGCAAAGTTAAAGGTGTGCTCTGTGTTGAAGAAATGTCACTCTTTTTTTTTCTTCGGCGTGGCTTGGACGACGGATTGATTTGACGCTGACGCTATCTGCCATCACCAAATGATAATTAATTAGTTTCTTTCGCCTCTGTGGTATAACGGCGCGGATGTCGCCTGTTAAGACCGTTAGCCGCGTGGGTTCGATTCCCAGGTCGGCAACTATTATTAAATGTTTCTCAGATTATTCGTAGCACGCATTACATTGTCCGGGATTGGAATGTGCCCGAAGTGGCCATATGCTTGCCACCTATGACATCATATGCCTCCATTACCTTGGCTAATCGTGAGTGTTCCAGAATATCTATGGACTTACGAGTTGTGGATGTACTAGCACACCTCTGCCTACCTCTTCGGTGATACCAGGCGTGAAGGTACCTTTTTTTAAAATAGTTTTATATATATATATAAAATGATGAAAATATACACGAAATATCAAATTATTTAATATGAAAGGGTGAGTTCATGATTTCTTGCCGACGCCATGTTTCATATCTTATGTTTCGAAAAGTCTTTGTTGATGTTAAAATGTCTTAATTCTCTTAAGCATGCATTTTGATAGTAGTATTTACATGATCGTTAAAATTTTCAAGATCGTGTCTCTAAATTTGTAGATAGTATATTTTCTCTTACTTCTAGGGTACTCATGGGGATTTCATGAAGAAACTCCAAACAATACATTAGAACTGTAGTTTGTTTAGAAGCGTGATAATGACTTGCAACAAAATATTGTAACAAAAAAAAATTATTGTAAATAGAATTTATTACTTACATAGTGTGTTAGATTTTATATAAATATTATAAAACAATTAAAAATATAAAAACCTTATTCGAAAGGATCTTCATTGGCAGCAATACAATCCTTTAAACGTTGAGGCCACTTACCAGTAGAAGTCCGCGCTCTTTTCGTTTTGAAATTCTCCACTACCAGTCGTATGGTTTGTTTTAGGGGTCCAAATTATCGTGGCGTTTAGAACAGTATACAAGTTTTACTGTGTAAAAATGACCATAAATCAAAATCCAGAAATTCACCGTCAGAACTAGAAGACGGCCAGTCACTACACAGCTCTGATAGAGTCCGAGACTGTACCCGGCGCTCTCTTCTTACTCCGGAAAAGGAACAGAACCGCCTCTATTTCAGACTCCACGACGGGTGGAGGAATACCCTCCTCCTCGCCTGACGTCTTCCGAGCCATCCTGAGGGGTAAGAAACCCATGGGTGTGTCGGGGTAAAGTTTCCCGACGATCCTTTAATGGTGGTATGGCTGGAGCCTCTCGCATATGGGGGCCGACTGGGCGTGGAGCTTGTTCCGCGCCCAGTCGGCCATTTAGTCGGCCAGCCCCAGGGATCTCTCTCCATCTCCCTATGCAGCTCCAGTAGAGGCCTCTTCCTTGGCTCGGCATATGGTCGGCCGCAGGATCTTCACCTTCCCCACGTAGATCCTGCGCAGCCGGTCATCCCTGTCTACGTCCTGGGAGCGTCTTCGCCTGCTCCGGGTATACTGCCTCTTGACCCCATTGCAGGCGGCCCGGATGCCAGCTATGTCGGCCGTCCACCAGTAGAGCGCCCGCCGCTGGGGCGGACTCTTCGCGGATGGCACGGTCGCTCTGCACACCGTAGTGAATGCGTCACAGAACCGTCTAGCCAACTCGTCCACCACTTGGAGGCTCCAACAGCCGATGATCCCAAACTCCTTTGTCAGCTCCCGGTTGAGTCTAGTGAGCGCCCAACGCAGAAACAGGCTTTGCCCCCTAGACGACGATACGATGACGTCGGACGAACGGAAGCTGGAGACACCTCGATAAGCGACTTATTTTTAAACCTCATGAATATCCCTGCAAACCAGCAATAATCATCAAATCATATACAACGCATTCACGACACACATGTACTATTCCTTAATTTTTTGGAAACTAAATTTATGATGCTGGAAACTTCACATAAGAAGCATGAAAATTCGCAGAAATAATCGCCATCTCAACTCAATAACAATTAATGCATACAATCATTTTCAAAAAGTTCAAATTATCGACGAAACTGTAATAATTCTAAGACTAATTACTCCATAAACCGTGTTTCGCAATCGCCAAAGTCCAAACGCAAAAATTACGATCGCAAATATTTGCAACGCGACTGATCATCGCATTCATGCATGTGTAAAATTATTGAAAATGCAACCTTATGAACGTAAAGATGCTATTGTTAAATTGAACTTCTGTATTAATCCTCTACATTATCGGGAAGGCAAAAATGGTTTCACCCAAATAAAATGTAAGGAATGCAATAAAGACCACAATACCATGCTGCATGAATCTTTACGTTATCTTGTTCTGGGTCAAACGCCGCTGCGATGACGAAATCACCAATTCGGCAGAAAGAAAAAAACAGTTGCATCACTTGTAAAACCCTAGGAAATATTGCTTGCGACAGCAATGACTAACGTACAAGCAGCCGACGGATCTTATCAAAAAATGAGAGTTCTTTTAGATCAAGGGTCACAGACCTCCGTTATTGGGGAACGCGCAGCTCAATCGTTTAAACTACCGCGACGAAAGTGTAATTGTTATATATCGGGAATTGGCAATAAGGAAAACAGCTACAAGGGGACGATAAACATTCAATGTACATCGTTGGCTACCGACTTTACCTTTGAAATGGATGTACATATAATAAATGGACTCATAAATACCAAGCTGTACCCTGCCTAAGCCAGACTTGGCCTACGCTTAAACAAATAAGCCTAGTGGATCTCAAATTTTATAAAAGTAGGCTTATTGATATTTTATTTGGGGCGGATATCTATTCTACTCTCCTCATGGACTGTATCTGTCCCATGGTCCAACGAACCCAGTTGGTATGAGCCCTGAGCGGCAACTACAACGCGTACCATTGTAATGTGATCCTAAATAATATCGAAGAGATTCAGCAATTATGGGAAAGAGAGGATATCCATGAATCCCCGTAGATATCAGAATAAGATAGAAAATGCATCCAGTTTTACATATCGTCTACTTCTAGACGCTACGCCTTCCCGGGGCGGGAGCTACGTTGTCAAAATACCATTCAAAGAAGGTTCCCAGAAAAATATAGGCGAATCGAAAACAAAATCCATTGCGCAATTTTTCCAAATAGAGACGAAATTAAATAGAGATATAGTACTTTTGCACTGTAAATGAGATAAAAAGATCCAATGGGATGAGGTGAGCCGCGCCCGATATGATTTCCGACAACGTACTGACTGCTCCTTTGCATTACATAACATATTATAATACATAGAATGCGATGTCGCAATAACGTTGACATGTCCGTCATTGTTCGGTGATTGACCCTAACAACCCACCTACGCTAATGTACTATAACAGTCCACACGTATTGTCTATCTGTACATTGTATATTATTAAGAATAATAATAATAATAATAAGTATTATTTTTAAACAAATTTGAAGAAAAAAATTGTCTGTTTGTATGTTTGTCTATTCGTACGCGCTAATCTCCGGAACTAATGGACGACTTTCAATGAAATTATTATTCTTGTGTAGCTAATAAGTCTGAACAACATGTAGGATGTAATAAGAAGTATATAAACTAAGTCGCGGGCTCCAGCTAGTTATTAATAAAAATCGTTTTAACACGTGCATTACTATCCATACGTCATCATATCTCCGGAAATGACAATGTTTTCATATCCGATAGCTTTCTCGTATTTCCTAATGAGTGAGCGACCGGTGATGACTTATAATTTTTAAACGCATTTATTGAACACATGCGCTATCAAAAAGAGATTGTTTATTTAATCATTTCTATACGAATGTGTAAAGTCCTGATGCCCAAACATTGACCATTCACTAGCAACACAGAGACGAAGTATTTATTTCGTTAAAAGTGAATGAAATTAGAAGTTATATAGAGCATGCTTGGTATGTAAATTATATAGAGCACGCTTGGTATGTACATTATATAGAGCACGCTTGGTATGTACATTATATAGAGCACGCTTGGTATGTACATTATATAGAGCACGCTTGGTATGTAAATTATATAGAGCACGCTTGGTATGTAAATTATATAGAGCACGCTTGGTATGTAAATTATATAGAGCACGCTTGGTATGTAAATTATATAGAGCATGCTTGGTATGTAAATTATATAGAGCACGCTTGGTATGTAAATTATATCATTTTTCCGATTTAAATTTAAGAATTTAAAATGATTTATACTACAAACACATATATAATGTTGCAATAACATTTTACTTCAAGGTTCTTTTGTCGCTAATTCAATTTAGTACATTCTAAATAATATTGTTTATAAATATTTTTTATTTTATGCGCCTGTTATATATTGATTGTATTTATTTTTCGGAGGGACCTACTACTGGTTGGCGGTGCTATTGCTCCCGCTTCTACAGTTCAATGGACTAGCGAAGACTTTTAAGTCTTCTGGTTTAGGGTACTGATTGTATTTGCAGTTTATTAACTCTTTTGTTTTAAGGTAAATTTATATTCTTGACACTGCTCGCTCTCAGCCAAAACCGATCGCAGGGGGCACATGATGTTAAATGTGAAACGGGCCTGCATGTTCTACTCCCACATGAACAGAACTGCGCTAAGTTCTACTCCTGTGAGCATGGCAAGAAACACACTAATGCTAGTGAATGTCCACCGGGAAGACATTTCTCCTTTGAATATCAGGTACGTTTTCACAATATTAATTTTATTACTGTTAATGGTACAAAAACATGGAAGAAAATGTTTAAAAAGACTAATTCATTGTATATTTATTATGCAATATAAACTATAATGTTGTGCAATCAAATGCTCGTAAAGTACTTAACAATTCATTGTGACTTTTTTCATCTTTTTATTTGTAACACACACAGTGAATAGTCACAATATAATCGTGGTGAATCAAGTATGTGTACATTGTAACATATTATACAATAATAATTGATATAACATACAATCAATAATGTATCAACTATTAATTGCCGTGAGGATGAATAAACATAATTTAATGTGCTTTTATGTTGCTCCCAGGAAAAATAGATATATTTAAACAAAACTTCAAATTTAAGTTTTCTGTTAAACATAAAAACTTCCTTAAAAAATAAGTAGTACTTTGAAATGTTACTCAATTCGTGCCAGTTTCACGATAGTATAATAGCAAATTTATTATACAAAATTTTGTATCACATTAAAATGGCGGTTTAAAAGTATAAACATTCATAAAATCTGTTAAACCTTTAGTGGCAAAATCGTAAGAAACTTAGGAATCCTATGAATCCGTCCGTTTTCATCTCCCGTTCTCAATTGCTGTGTTGGGAGTAGGATACTCTCAATACAGTAAAAGTGTCATGATGCGTTGCAACTGATTTGGACTAATTGTTATTCCTACTGTCACTATTTTATTTTGTACTTTTGACTGTTACTATCCTATTTTAGTCCCGCCCTCGCTTTTCTTCGGGTTACACTCACTATAGATTATAGCCATCTTGCTGTGTACCAGCGACTTCGTTCGCGCATAATGTTACTTCTGACAACATTTTTATATTTTTGAGTTATTAATGTTGTAATTCACGTATGTAATACAAAATTTATCGTTCTTCAGTCTTTAAACTCCATTTTCATACAAAAATTCACCCCATTTTAATATTTTAGGGGTTGATTTAAAAAAAAAATAGCCCGTTGGAATTCCGGTTTTTAACTATATGTACACCAAATTTCATTTAAAACGGTCCATCGGCTTAGCTGTGGAAGAAAAACGGACAGACAGACATATAGACAAATTTTCACGTTTATAATATAAGTATGGATAGTGGTGTTTTGTCATTTTCACATCACTCCTGTAAGCTTTAAACATGGAGGAGGAGCGATACAGACAGAGAGGAAGACATTGCAAGAGCAGCCCGTCCGCGTATACTCGCAATAAAAGAAAAAAAACATAATGTTTTGCTGTTCCCAGCGGCACAAAAACCCCTCCTCCCTA